>CM046368.1:9664418-9694794 GCA_025413025.1 Ficus hispida | reverse complement strand
ACTACTTGACTTAACTTACTTAACTTACTTGAACTTAAACTTGTTTTATCCCATTTTTCATCATAAAAATAGTGGGGATTTTTTTTTTTTTTTTTTTAAGTTAGCGGAAGCAGTATACTTAGAAATATTTACATACACTCATACTGTGATAAAATAACTGTTGTTTTTCTCAAAATAGATATATTAATTAATTCCTTTTGAGTTGTGAATCCCAACCCGTTCATCATTTCACCACCACCGGCTTTACCCGCCCCATGCAGTCAATTCAAGACAGGCTGTTTACCTACAGCATAAACTTCAAACAATGAGCGAAAGCTCAGCAAGTACAACTCCTATACCGCAACCAATTACATGAAACATACATAACCTTTTTCATGAAATCATAAACATGGCATCGTATCATCTTAAACATGAAAGCATAACATGGCATCATATCATCGATTTCTTCATCTTAAACATGAAATTCTGTCGTGAAATGCATGAACCGTTTATGTCCAATTATGCTTGCTTTCTTGTATCACACTTTATCTTGTTGATTTTACTTGTGGGCCCGTTAACTTGATGTGCATGTACCCGGCGCGCAGCTTAAGGAAATTACCCAAGCTTTCGACCCGATCGTCATCAGGGGGCACAACACTAGCTCTTGTGGCCTTTTCTCAAACATTCTGTTTGTAGGTCTTCTTGACATCTTTTCACTTGATAGATTAGTGAGCATACTTATATAATGTCTCCTAATCTCATGTTTTATCAATGCATGGACAGTCGAACTTTTTCATGTAAACATAATAACAATACTTGAAACATTCATCATACAATAAGCATATTGCAACCATCGAGCAAATCATCAATTAACACTTAAACAGTGTAAAGTAAACATGTTAAGTAAACATACAACTCTAGCCTATGCTGTAGACGGCGTTGTACTTACTTTATCTTTGTTGTTCGCGTGATCGACTTTCCTTTCCCGAGCACGCTCGCAGATCACCTCCTGCCCATGGACGTTTACACGTGAGGTCTCTATTCTAAGATCGTTTAATGTCGGATTAAACCAACATAAATATTTTTCGGTTATAAGACCCTATTCTAACACAAGCGAAGGGGTCACACGGCGTAACCCACAACGGAGATATTAATTAAGGGTTCATGTAAAGGATCCTAATCTTAACTTAAACTTCAATCCGCATGGTTAACTCTGGGCTTGGGCAAGGCCCTAGTAACTCGAAATAATTTTCCGGCTACTAACGCAGTATCTTATTCATTTTAATCTTGAAAACCTTGAACTTGTTTAAGATATCATTTTTTTTTGTTGTTTATTTTCGTAAGTTTGGTGAATAGCACCCAAACTTGTCTTGAAAATTACAAAACACTTGAAAACATTTCTATAAAACATTGGGGATCGAAAACCGCCTTTGGAACGGTTTTCGGGTTTGAAAATGATGTTTGCAAGTTAGAAAAACGTTTTTCCTAGTCATTGGTCTAGAAAATCCCGTGCATGAGATTTTGCTCACTGCGCGGATTTTGTTTGAAAATTCATAACTTAAAATGTAAAACGAATTTGGAAACACTTTCTTCACGAAAGTTATAGCTAACAAAAAGATCTAAAACTTTCATGTTTTGAACATTTTCTGATTCTGGCTCAGTTAATACCAGTTTTTGTTTGAACACATGTGAATCGTTGGAACCTGGTCACCCTGACCAGTTATCGGTTTTTCTTCAAAACAAAGGCCATTGAAGCCTTATTTTTAAAATCTGTCCACGCTGCCCCCTAGGAAATACCCTAACGAACAACTTTCGTGTTTTAAGTTTTTACCCATTCGGCCTCTAAGGACCTGTAAGTCCCACTTTTCCGAGCTGCCGGGTGTTGGACCCGAGAGCAGTTTTGGTGTTAGTCCAAATTTTACGTCCCTATACGTTGCTCTAGCTCGACCGCCCAATGCGGGACCTAATAACACATGCACGTCTTCTAACGTCCCTCATACACATAAAATTTTAAATCCCAAGCTTTCGGATTCAACTCAAGGCCGAGACCCCTTGGTCCACGGTTTTGAGAGAGAAACATACATACAACAAAACTCAACCATAACATCATACAATCCCTAGAACATGCATCTAGAAATTTGATAAACATAATAGAGACATGAAACCCTTAAATAGAAACCCTAGCATGCAACTCTAGCACACAAAATCATAGAGCATAACTCCAACCAAACATGCAAAATAATCACCTCATAAACCTAAATCAAGCATAAAAATATAACCTAAGCTATTTAGGGCCAAAACCGAAAATTATGAGCTTAAGCTCTTACAACTTTTGTGCTTGAAATACATAGTAAAACCCTTGAGAAAATGAACCAAAAATTTGAACCAAGAACTAGGGTGAAGTTCGGATTTTTACCTCAAAAAAAATCCGGGGTCACTAGCTTGTTCCTAGTTGGTATTGGTCTCCAATGTGCACGGTTTGGACCTCAACAATGGTCACAAAAATTTTGTTAACTTCCTCCTCCAACCAACCTTGGAAAATAGAAGAAAATACTCAAAAAATCTTACCTTAAAATCTCTTGAATCTCCTTAGGTAGCAACTCACAAAATGGTGGTTTTTCTTGGATCTAGATTACACCTTCGCACAACTCTTGTTCCTAGCCAAAACCCGAAATTTCTCTTGGATTTTCTCAGCTCCCAAACACTCGGCAAGGTGGGGAAGAGAGGGGAAAATTTTTGAACAACTTCCTCCTTTGATCACACAAGGAAACCGAGGGCCCTTTTTGGTGGTTTCTTCACAATTTTTTGACTTGACTCTCTTGGTTTCTTAGCTCTCTCTTTCTCTCTATCTCTCGGATTTTTCTTGGAAGACTAAGGCCAAATGGAATGGCTGATAAGGGGTTAAGGGTAGCTGAAATTTTGGGGTTTGAAATCCCTGGAAATAGTGCCTCTAGCTAGGGAAAATCCTAGGCTTTCCTTTCCAAGGTAAATTTGGTTCAAATCTTGCTATTTGGTCCTCCAATTTTTGCAAGCTATTGCCCAAAGGGGCTTGAGTGGCCGGCTGCCGTGTGGAAGGAGTGGGAGAGTGGTTGACAACTCATAGATGAGGTGTCACAAGCTCATTGGTCCATGTGTGTGGAGGGTTAAGTCCTAACTTAGCTTAATTGTGATGTAATTAAGCTTAAAGGCTTGTTTGGTTCAATCTTTTTGAAAAATTGTGTAATTTCAACACATTGCAATAAATTTTAATACTGAGTTGCTTAAATACTCAGTATCGAAAATTATATTGCATTAAAATTTTCGATCTGTGAAAAACTTGATCGGAAAATCTTTTCTCATAAATTTCCGAATCCTTCGCCCTGAACTCTAACTTAGTATGCTTGATTTTTTTTCTAAGGTGATTTCAATTCTTATTCAAACTCATCTTGATCACGAAATGAGTTTTTAGCAGTAATTTCACTTATACTGAGATCTTAAAAAAAAAAATATTCTTGTTTGACGTTTTCGACCGTTTCGGTCTAACCGACTTATTGGTCAACGTCAACTTGTCTTGAAATGTGCAATTACGACCTCCTTCACTCACAAAGGTCTATTGCGAGTTCATGCAATTTGTTTTTGAGTCTTAATAAATCTTAAGAACTCGTTAAACAATTTAAGTTCTAAAACGAACTTCCTCATGAAATACCGATTACGGTAAATATTTACACGAAATTTCTATAAAATATGTATCGAAGAAATTCGGGTGTTACAGGTGAAGGTAGGGTTTGTGTAGAAAAAGCTATATTTATAGTGCAGCTCATCAAGAAACCCTAGTTCATTTTTTTGGCCTCGTCAAGACAACGACGTTGATGTTTTACTATTACACAGCACGCGTAGGATTGACGCGAGTGAGTTGTCTTTGCCATTTGTTTGGCTTCTTACAATATTAACTCCAAGTAAACTGTCAAAAAAATTAACCTCCAATACCATAAATATACATATATATATATATATTACTTGGCTTTTTTACAATATTAATCTATAAGTAATTGTCAAAAAACAAAAGAAATGAAAAAAGGCCTCCGATAACCTATATATATATATATTACTTAGGCCATTAACAATATTAACGGCCTCCATGTACATTTTCAAATATATTAACATCCAATAATAAAAGAAACTTCCCTTTTAAAAAATAAAAATAATAATAATAAACTTCCAAAACATCATTTCTACTGTCTATATTATGTAGGGGTGTCAATTCGTGTCTCGTGTCGTGTTCGTGTCGTGTTTGAGTCGTGTCGAATTTTTTTCTCCCCAACCCGAACACGACCCGTGACACGAAACCGACACGAAACCGCGACATGAACACGACACGAACTTGTAACGGATTGACACGAACGACACGAACTTGACCCGCGACACGAACTTGACCCGAAATTGACCCGCAACACGAAATTGACACGAAATTTGACCCGAAATTGACACAAAATTGACACGCGATCCGAAATTGACACGAAAAGTGGACACGAAATTGACACGAAAAAAACGGGTCCAACCCGAACACGACACGAATTTTTTTCGTGTCAATTTTTCCCAACCCGAACACGACCCGCTCCCTATTTTTCTCAACCCAAACACGTGAAATTCGTGTCGTTTTCGAGTCTTGTCGTCGTGTCACGACCCGTATTGCCACCCCTAATATTATGCCAGTCAAATTCGAGATAATTCGTGCTATCAGAAAATGCATGATATAAATATGACATAGTTGTTTAATTTTACGTAGTACTCATTTTATACATTTTTAAATAAACATCCGAATCTTCTAATTTTAAAAACTTAAAAAATAATCATAAGAACATATCCAAGTTTTTATTCATGTGTGGGTACATAAAAGGAACTTTTCTTTTTTATTTCTCATCATCGTAATTTTTTTCCCTGTAGGTAACTTGTTTGTCATAATATATTTTAAAGAGGTTAATTAAAATTCAATTTAAAACAATCATATATTATTGTATGATATTGATAACATTGTTTAGGGAAAAAAAAAAAGAAATTGGAAATATCACAATTAAATCTAAATCAATCATATATTATAGTATGATTTTGGTAATATTCTTTGGGGGAAAAAGGATAATGGTAATATCATAGCAAATCTTCCCCTAAAAAAAATCCTAGCAATCTTTTCTACCACACATATATGTTGCAACAAAGCATCACTAAAAAGCAAACAGTCAAATAGAAAAATCAAAATTAATCTTCCAAGAAAAATAAATAAAATTCATATATTTTCTTGTGGTTAAGCATGCTTTTCATTAAGGGAGACACATTTGTCTTTTTTAATTTGTTTGTTTTACCAAATCAAAAGTGTGATGGTTTGAAACCAAGGATATTTTAGAAATTCAATTGAATGGTTGGTACCAAAGGCGAACCAAAAAAAAAAACCATCATATCACACAAATGTTTAAATATTGAACAGCATCACACTGGTCACAACATGACTGTTGAACAACACAGAATATATATTTAAGACTAAAAAAAGACATATATTGGATGTTAACTGACAAATTATAACAAATTTAAGACGTGATATTAAATTGTTCAAATAAAACACTTCAATTAAAAATGTTCAAATAAAGATCCTTTGGAGTTGTTTGTGGCGACAAAATTCCAACCAATAACATTTTAAAAATACCGTGAAACCTATTAATATGAAGTATAAAGGTGCTATTTAACAAGGAACATGTGTGTGATATGTCTTTTTATTTCTTCTCCTACCATTATTTTTGGAAAAATATCTGAGTGATACAAATTTAAATATCATTGTATTAATATGATACTAAAAATTAATATTAAACTAATATGATATAAAATTAAACTAAAATTAACTAAAATTTATGTCATATTAGTCAAAAATGAAAAATTTATGTCATATTTGTCAATAACTGGAAAAAATGTGGTTATTTAGATCCTTTTTCTAGGTTGGGGGAGAAAATTCTTTGGGAGGCCATTCAACTAACACAACTATTTCCTTCAAGTCTCAACTCCATTCAGGGAAGCTTTTAGGCCATGTTTGGTGCTCTATTTAATCTTCAACTAAACTGTACTTTTTTTAATTAATTTTTGATTTTTTATAAAAAAAAATTAATAAAAATTATAATTAATTTTTAAAAAATTAATAAATTTAAATTTAAAAATTTTAAAGCTCAATGTGAAAGAGGTTTTTTTATTTTTAATCACATGTGATTTTCTCACAATTACCGTAAAAATTCTCCTTTTACTTGTTTGCTAATTATTTTTTTTAACAGACCAACGAGAGGCGTCCACGTAATTGAAACACCATCACCAATTCTCCATTTCAATCGCAAATCGATCCCCAAGTCTAAGCCCCGCTTTCCACTCACCTTTGCCGCCGCCACTCTGTTCGAACCCCCTCCTTCCCAAACAACAATTACAAACAAAGAAAGAAACGCAGAGTCTCAGACACAGTAGAGAAGAGAAGATATACACATTTTGCCAATCATCAGTTCAGTCCTTAAAGTCCCAGAAATCAGGACACAGAAATCCGCCCAAACCAACCCACCATGGCTTCCTCTGCAATTGCCCCTAATTCAGCTCGTTTCTTAAACAAGGTCAATTTCCTTAACTTCCCATCTCCCATTTTCGCCCCCTCTTTCCATAAATCTTTTTCTTTTTTTTTTTTGTCTAAATTTTGTTTGTTTGCATTTTCTGAATCCCAGAAAGAATTGGGTCTCTCTGCTTTGTCTTCGTCGTCTCCATTTTCGGTCCAGGGATGTAAGAGAAAAACGCTCTCCAGGAAGATTTGCTCCGTCATGGCTCCTAAGCAATCCGAGCGCAAGCCCGCCACCACTGGCTCGGTTAGTTTTTTGTTTTTAGTTTATTTTTCGTTGATGGGTATTTTTGTTTTGTGGTTTTTTATGATGGGTTGGTTTTTTTCAGGTCAAGACTGGGATGACGATGACCGAGAAGATTTTGGCTAGGGCTTCGGAGAAACCCCAGTTGAGCTCGGGTGAGAATGTTTGGGTTAATGTTGATATTTTGATGACCCCAGTTTAGAATTTGTTGTTGGTTTCAAAGATCACTGATGTTTAATGTGAAGAGAGAGATTTCGTTTTAGCAACTCTCCACGATGTCCCATTTTAACTGCACTTTATATTTATAAGCTGTTTTATGTTCCCATTGATACAACTTTTACTTTGTGCGATGTTTTTCTCATTTTTAATACGTCAATTTGCCTCTTGTGGTATCTAATAAGTGCCTAATTCTTTTGACATTAAGGTTTGGGACCGTGAGAAGATTGTAATTATTCCAGACCATTATATATTTACAAGCGATGAACATGCAAATCGTAATGTGGACATCTTGAGGAATTTCTGCAATGAACAAATTATCAAGTACTTTTATGATATTAAAGATCTGGGTAATTTTAAGGTATGGCCAACTAGTCGCATAATTGTGTGCCTTTTCTGTTGTACTTTTATCATCTTTTATTCTCTGGTTGTTTGTGTTGAAAATTGAAATGAGGTTGATTTATACCTTGCAGGCTAACCCAGATTATAAGGGTGTATGCCATGTTGCTCTTGCTCAAAAAGGTCATTGCAGACCTGGAGAGGTGCAGTTTCTTCAGTTGTAGTTTATTCGTTTAAACATTTTCTTTTCCTCGAGAAAAGCCATGTGTCCCTATATAGCAATTAAATCTTACCCTGGTTTCCAGGTTCTGTTAGGTACAGATTCTCACACTTTCACTGAAGGGGCTTTTGGCCAATTTGCTACTGGAATTGGAAACACTGATGCAGGTTTCGTGTTGGGCACTGGGAGGCTTCTGCTCAAGGTTTTTGAACTGATGTTTTTGTGATGTAGGAACATCAAGTTGTTTTGCTTGTCGTTTTTTTTTTGGAACTTACCTTTACTGTTTGTAATGAGACCTGAGTTGTCGTTTTAGAGGCTGTTTTGTCTTTTTTTTTTTTTTAAGTATCCAAAACGTGGTCCTTTTGGGAGGTCTAAGTCCCTTAGTTGAGCGTGTCTTTGATGCAGCCCCTTTGGTGTATTAGTTCCTCTGTACTGTCAAGGAAGAGACCACATTTGGTTTGTTGATGAATGAATATTGAGCTGAGCTCTTTCTCTGGGTTTGTTTCCCAGTTTTCTCTAGGTGTTAGTGTGATTTTCACCTATTTCTCAGGCTGAATTTCGTTGAAATTGTTCTCTGATTTGGCTCCTACATTAGATTGGTATCAAAGACACGGATCCTTCCCGTGGGTGTGATGGCCAGAATTGGCGAAGTTAGTCGCCATGCCGTCGACAATGTTCACGGGACGAGGGCCTTGTGGGCGGATCGAGAACTTCAACGGGATCGAGAGGGGGCTGTAACCCACCATCGACCTGAAAGAGTTGGAGATCTAAGGGTTGGGCAACGGCAAGAGAAATCAAGTCGATCATCCGTTGATTTCGCCGAGGGAAGTGTTCGACCCAAACCATGGCAGCAGCTGGACGCTGGTGATGTGCCTCCGGAACCGTTGCGCAGCCATCCCAAGGTGAAACCACATCGATGGGGGCATAGCGGGAGATATGTGACCTCCGGTGTTAGGAAGCCAATGGAGCACAACGGGAGATGTGTTGACATTGGAGAAATCCCGGGCAGAATTTCGGAACTTCAATCGCGATGGTCTTGGAGTTCCTTATGTAGCTTTGATGGACAAAAGCAAACGCAAGTATTCTTGTCTGAAAATGGAAGATCATAATGACTTTGGTATTCCATTAATTTTCTGGTGGATATGGGGGAGAAGATGCTTTAGGTTGGATTCAAGAAGTGGATGATTTCTTTAGGCATGTTTATGTTTCCTCAGAGAAAGAAGCAAAACTAGTTGCTAGAAGTTTGAGAGATTATGCTTCTTATTGGTGGAATAGGCTCTAAAACAAACGAACTCGTGTTGGTAAACCAAGAATACAGACCTGGGCAAATATGAGAAGAAAATTAATACATGAATTTTTGCGATATGATCATGCTTTTGAATACAAGCCACAACCTCAAAACTCCTACTATGCTTGGCCTGGTACAAACAATTATGCTGCGGAGAAAATTGTTCAAGATCCTCCCCTGCCGTTTGATGCTTTGTGGACTCCAGAAATCTTGATAAGACAAATAAATCAAAGTCGTGAAGAGTTGGGCTCAAAATTTGTACAATAGAACGTTCGGATTCTTGAAGAGCAATTAGAAGAGGAGCACAATGTAGAAGATTACGAGTGTGGGCAAGCAGCTGGTCTGAAAGTGCTAAAGAAGATTTAGTAGCTGCTCAAGAGAAGATCATGTATGATATTGGTAATATTGTTCAGGGAAAAAAAATGATATTAGAAATATCACAATTAATCTAAATCAATCATATGTTATAGTATGATTTTGGTAATATTCTTTAGGGGGAAAAGGATAATGGTAATATCATAGCAAATCTTCCCCTTAAAAAAAAATCATAATCTTTTCTACCACACATATATGTTGCAGCAGAGCATCAATAAAAAGCAAACAGTCAAATACAAAAATAAAATTAATCTTCTAAGAAAAATAAATAAAATTCATATATTTTCTTGTAGTTGTGCATGCGTTTCATTAAGGGAGACACATTTGTCTTTTTAATTCGTTTGTTTTATCGAATCAAAAATTTGATGGTTTGAAACCAAGGATATTTTAAAAATTCAATTGAATGCAAAGGCGAATTAAAAAAAAAAACCATCATATCAGACAAATGTTTTAATATTAAACATCATGCCACACTGGCCACCACATGATTGTTGAACAAAACAGAATATATATTTAAGACTAAAAAAAGATATATATTGGATGTTAACTGACAAATTATAACAAATTTAAGACGTAGTATTAAATTGTTCAAATAAAACGCTTCAATTAGAAATTGTTCAAATGTTGCTGCAAGCAGACCCATTGAAGTGCCCTTCAAGGTTGGTGAGAAAGCATCTATTTCTTCTAAAGTTGCATTTGAAAACTCTGGCTCTGAATTCGTTGATGAAATAGATAGACAAAAACTTCTCTTTGGCCTTCTTGTACCGGATGTATTACTGAAGGCAAAATGAACTTGAGTCTAAAACTAGAAACAGAGAGTTAAGAGCTAAATGAAGGCAAAATTGAAAAACTAGTTGCCCCATGTTATTTTACTATCGTTGTGGGTCTTGACATGGATATTGGCGGTGCTTGAAAGGATTATGAGGAGAATACAAAGAGTCCCAATACAAGTGTTCAGAAAAATTTACTTGTCTCTTATGCTAGTTTTCAACGGGATGTCGCTAATTTTGTGAATAGTGGCATGAATGTGGCAAATTACGTTTGGAAAATTGCGTGGGTCGAAGCTAATTATAGGGAAACTGCTTTCTTGGATAATGCTTTAGTTCAGTATAAATTCTTTGAAGGGGACCCAAATCCTTTAGTTAAAGGAGCTATTGACAATAACAGTAGAGAAGTGGAAACAGTAGAATTGAAAGGCGGAGTTATGAGGGTTATTAAGGAGCCATTGACAACTTTTGCAGCGTCCCTTATTGTATTCTTTATTATTGGAAGGCCCAAAATTGAAAAGCCAGTGGTCACTGATCCACTTGGAAACAACATGCTTTTGAGAACTGTGACGGAAGGGCTATGTTGAATGCTTTGAAATGCCTTGGTGATGATAATGAACAAGGGAGAGAGTACTCATTGATTACTTCGATCCTAGGTTCCCTGAGGCTGGACAAAATAGTTTTCCACCATGCAACAACTTTGACAAACTCCAATCCTAAAGTGTGGAGGAAATGTGCAGCCTTGGGAATAGAGAGAAAAAAAAAAAAAAAAAAAAAGGCTTGCGTTGGTGCTAAGTTTCACGTTCTATGCAATCAAGCTCTATTTCCACTCAACTTTCAGTTTTTCAGCTCCATGATCCTTGCTTTCTTTAGTTCTCGGAGTTGGTGAGCGGCTTGTGGCATTGTTGGACAATTCTCTTCTTCAACGCCAAATTTCTTGTAACGAGCCTGTGTATTGGAGCGGTTGAAGTCAAGTCCTCGTGCCAACTTCTGTGGTACTATGAATTGATCAGCTTTGGAGTTTTGGTTTTCCCATTGGATGTTGTTTTCAAGGCTAATGTTTGAATTGAACTTGAGGACAAGTTCTTTCTGAGAAGGGAAGAACTGATGTAGGAGCTTCCATTAAGTCGTTGCTGTTTCTAAACTTGACGATTCCGGGTTGAATCCTTCTTAAGCAGGGGAGTCTGATGTAGGAACATCAAGTTGTTTTGCTTGTCGTTTTTTTTGGAACTTTCCTTTACTGTCTGTAACAAGACCTGTGTTGTCGTTTTAGAGGCTGTTTTGTCGGTTTTTTTTTTTTTTTAAGGATCCAAAACGTGGTCGTTTTGGAGGTCTAAGTCCCTTATTTGAGCGTGTCTTTGATGCAGCCCCTTTGGTGTATTAGCTGCTCTGTACTGTCAAGGAAGAGACCACATTTGGTTTGTTGATGAATGAATATTGAGCTGAGCTCTTTCTCTGGGTTTGTTTCCCAGTTTTCTTTAGGTGTTAGTGTGATTTTCACCTATTTCTCAGGCTGAATTTCGTTGAAATTCTTCTCTGATTTGGCTCCTACGTCATTTTGCTTCTGTCCCCATCTCATTCGCTAGGTACTCTCTCTCTCCGTTTCTTTTTGTGTGTAGTTTTGGCTTCTAAGCAATTATGGGAACAATTGAAAAATTATATTATTAGGTTTACTTTTTGCAATTTTGGTGCCCAAAAGTGTACATTGATTCAGTTTTGTGACATAAGAATTTGGTTCGAGTTGAGAAACTTGAAAACTTGTCTATTGGAGTTGAAACACTAATTTTAGGCCTTTCTGAAATGTGGGAGAGAGGCACGTTCAGACCAGAGGGAGAGAGGAAGCGTCGGTTGTGGCGCGTCGGAGCTGGTGATATGTAGTTATGCAGGTTTTTGATGTTTAATTTGCAGCAATCCTGTAACACATTCCTTTGTGGCTGTTCATGTACGTTTGTATGCTTTGTTTTTCTACTAAAAAAGATTTCAAAAATGTATTTTAGTATAATATAAAAAATAATCTATCAAAATCTCTTCAACTAATATATATATATATATACATATATATGATAGAGTCCAAATAATATTTTGGCAAAATCTAAAAAATATTCTATTAGAATCTAAAAAGTATTCTAACAGAATTTTTTCGATAATCGGTATCGATGATCAGAGTCATAAATTCTTTCAGATTATGACCATAAAATTCTACCATAACATCAAAATAGTTTAGTAGAATACTCACAATATTCTACTAGAATATTCCTGTGATCAGTGCCAACAGCTAGAGTCAGAGATTTTCGATCATCTATGTTGAAAACATAAAATATTCTAATATAATAATGAAAATATTCTACTAGAATATTTCGAGGACTGGCACCAGCGGTTAGAGTGAGGAGGCTTCCGATCATCCATCTTGAAAAAAGAAAGTATTTTAGTAGAATATGAAAAATATTCTACTATAATACCATGGCAACCATCGTTGATGGCTCTTGTAAGAGACGTTTGGCTATCCATATTGAGAATACAAAATATTCTTGTAGAATTTCTAAAATATAGGCAATATAAGATCATGTAGATATTTTTTTTTTTATTAAAATAGATAATTTGAGTAAAACATATTACGTTGGTATTTGATCCATATTTTGACCTTTGGCTAATACTATTGGGTGACAAAGAAGTAAAATGTCTAAATACCGTGTCAAAAATGTCAAGAGCTTTTGAAATAGTGGCATTTGTGACATTCCCCCAATTTATAATGAAGACGCTGTACTCCCAAATCTCTTTCTTAAAGCTTTATGAAACTCGGCGAGAAATAGGCTCGCTCTCTCTTTTCTATGTATTTAGGAAATAATCTAGTATATCATTGTAAAATCTATCATATTACTTTTTGGTGATCGGATCCGGAGGTAGTCGGTCATCTGTGTTGAGAAGGTAAAATAATATGACATTCTACTATATTAATCTTTGATGATAGGAATATGAGATATACAACAGTTTGTGTTAAAAAGAAATATAATATGATAGATTATCTATAATAATCTACCATATTACACTTTAGTAATTAGAATCAGATAAGCTCGTCATCTGTGTTGATAATGAAAACAATATTATAGATCATAAAATATAATATACCAAATTACTATTCAGTGAGCGGTGACTGACATGTGACCGGAAACCTCCGATGGTCATTGTTGGTTTCGGCAATTTTAGTAAAATACTAGTAGTAACTTGGTAGATTGCCTTTTTTTATTAGTAGGGAAATTTCAGTAGAACACATGGTTTTTTTGCTTTTGATCCTCATAGCTCAGGCTTTGTTTTACGGGTCTTGTCTTTACTCCTTGACATCTTAAAACAGAGGCTGCATTATCTCTAGTTGTGTCATATGATTACAATATATTAAACAGATTATTCCACAAAACGAGTTGGATTTTTTATAAATGTATCTTGCAAATAAAAGATGATTTGATAGACAAGACTAGTTGATCGATTCTTTACCTTTTTTTTTTTTTTTTTTTAATTTTCTGTTTCATCATCTTATCGATTTTGAGTATGATCTAAGAGATCCGTGAGTTCTTCTTTAGAGGAAATCAGGCTTATTGTGTCGTCGAGGAAAACATATGAATTCTTATGATCACAATGTAATTCTACGGCACAACATATCCACATCTGTAATCAAGAAGAAGAAGAAGGGAAAAAAAAAAAAACCACCCCGACAACAACAACAACAACAAATCATTCTGTTTCTGTAACTTTGATTTTCTATGACCACCTTCACTGGCCTTGCAGAAGGCTTTGCAGGATTCTTGCAGCATAAATAGAAAAAATCTTCAGACAAGACGGTCTGAATGATATAACAAGTTCAAGTTCATCCAAAATTTTTCAATTTGTAATACAATCATCAAGGCAAACAACCACACTACAAGTGACGGGTGGCTTTAAAATAGTGTAAAGAGATCAAATCTAAAAATTAAAAAAAAAAAAAAGAAGAAGAAGAAGAAGAAGAAGAAGTATGAAACCTGTTTATCTATACATAAAAAAAAAAAAGTATGATTTAACGCCGTATTAAATTGTTCAAAAAAAAAAAACACTTCAATTAAAAATGTTCAAATAAAGATCCCTTGGAGTTGTTTGTGGCGACAAAATTTCGACCAATAACATTGAATATTTTAAAAAAAGCGTGAAACCTGTTTATCTATACATCTATACTTCTATACATGTTATAGAAAGAAGAAAAAAATTATTGTACATACCTTTTTCGTCCAAACCACAAAGAAGAAAAAAATTATTGTGCATATTATAGGCCATTACGTTACTGCTTGAACTAAATTTTTACTTTTAATTATTAAAAAGACTTAGGCTTTAGTACTGAAAATCTCGAAATATATATATTTTTCTTTCTTCCTTGGCCTGGCAGGGCTATGGCGCTGCTGCTGCAGCCCAGGTAGCACTGCAGCGCCAATTCTGGGCGCTGCAGCACCCAGGGACGGCCCTGGGCTGCAGGGACTGGCAGCCTCCCCTCCCTCCCCCAACAATCCCCTTTGCAAAACTTTGATGTAATTAGAAAAATCTAGAGCTATGGAAGTGAGGTTAATCTTGTAGAGCTATGGAAGTGAGGTTAATCTTGTTTAATCTTGTTTAATCAAGATTAAGCTTGCTTAATTACACTAAGTGTCATTAAGCTTTGCCTAGAAATAGGCATCACCCCCCCCCCCCACCCCCCCCCCCCCCCACCCATTTTACTCACACCTCAAAAATCCACTCTCTCCTCTTTCTAGAGCATCACTCTTTCTCTACAAATTTTCTTAGGTAGTCTTAAGTTTTCTTAAGTTTCTTAGGAAAATTGTCTTTAGCCTTCAAAAATTTTCCTTCCCATTTTCCCACCTCCCAAACATCATCCTAGCCTCTTAAGAATTTGAAGAAATCCCTCAAACCCCTTCAAGGAGTTCTTCTCAAGGAGGTCCTAATTCCATTCCGAGGCAGAAACTTCGATTGTCAAGGTAGCTTTCTAACCAAAACTCTAGTATTTTTTTTTTAGTTTAAAATTTTTTTGGGTTAATATTTAAGTAGAAATGTTGTTGAAGTTTCTGGAATTAGTGATTTGACGATATAGAGTTTTTGATTGTTCATATGAATATGTTTATCTTTGTGTTATGGGTAGTATAGAATTTTTAAAAATCAAACTTAAACCAAAGATTTTGAACTTCGATCCATTCATTAAGAGTTTTAGAAATTCAAATAAGTTTTTATTAGATAGATACGATTATGGAAAATTAGAAAAACCATGGAACAATGAACTATGGTGTTTATGTATGAATTTTAAAATTTTCTAGAAGTGAAATTTTGATTTTTCGATGAAATTATTCAAAACTATCAAGTTTTGGATTTAAAAAAAAAAAAAAAAAAAGAAGTACTTATGGTCAAAATTAGACTTGGCCATTAACATGAAAAATTTAGATAACACGTAGATGAACATTGTCCATGAAGAAACTTTTATCAAATTCTTGACAGTTTGAGAGATAAGATTTTTCAAAATTTTGTAAAAACAGGGATGGTGAGTCCCTGATCGAATTGATCAGGTCATGTAGGAATAAGGTTCAAGTCTACCGGTCTATTAGGATACCTCAGCTGCATACATCACTGCACTTCCACTTGACACCTATCATAATAGTAAACGGCTCGTCTCACCATAACCTTTTCTTGAATTCAAATAAAGGATTTATTTGATTTGCTGTGATACAAGAAGTTTTTTTTAAAAATGATTTTAATAGAATATTAAATTAAAGTAGAATATTCAAATAGAATACGTGGATGACATAAGAGACAAGAGTTGATCTACAAATATTTTTATTTTCATCAGTTTTTATATCTGAAACTTTTTTTTTTCATCGGATCTGTTCATTTAAATTTCTGAAGATTGACTCGTTGTTTGTTATTCTATACCTGTACAAAAGGATCTTGTCTAATTCACTAATTCATGGGAAGATACTAAATTTTTGTATTTGAAAAATGTTTCAGGTCTCTGAAGTAGATGGTGATTGATAGAGTAATCTTTGATTATAATTTCTAGTATGAGTTCTACGTCCAACACGAAACTTATGGCTGGTAGTAAAACAATGATTCTCCTATTGAGATCTAATTCAATCTTCATAGAATTAAACAAATCAAATAGATGCATATAAAAAAGTGATATGTTATCCATATCCACACATATATGAATGATTCTATGTAAATAAAGGATTTACCAGTTTCCTTTTCGTTTTGAAGTTTTAACAGTCTTTTCTATATACCTTCCCTGGTTCCGTTGTTGCCGCGGGCTTTACGCAATCGATCGAATCATATTGAATCATATAGATCTTGAACTAAGAAATAGGTTCTAGAAGCTAAAAAAGGGTATCCTGAGCAATTTCAATAATCGAGTTCATTGATATTCCTGGTATAGTAGATGCTATCACACATATAATCATACTCAATTAAATTGAATTTGATTAATTTAACTTTTAAGACTTTGAAACAATTAGAAAATTACAAAAATGAAACCATTCATTTTGAACAACAAAGAGTGATTAGCGAAGTTCGACAATGGGTTTTCCAACAAGCCAAAAACCTTGCTCAATATATTATATATTGAGCATGGGTTTTTCTGACTTGCTCCTACGGAACCAAGCCAAGGTTGAAGATTGAGAAATATCAGTCATTCACAACCACTGATGAAGGATTCCTCAAAAAGTTAACGATTAGTAATCCTTTTTAGAAATTGAATGGATTTGCCCTTATACATACGTGAGGAAGGTAATCAAAAAAGAAAGAAGATGAGATCTTCTTTCTTTCATCACTTAGGAGGAGTGCGAGATGAAAGTCTCATGCCGCCACTCGAACACAAACCGAGATGCTCTGGCACTGCTTCCTAAGAGCAGCGTGTCTACCGATTTCACCATACAGCAGCTTATTCTAAATTATGATAATCTATTTTTATTCAATCATCGAGATTGAAGTAGTCAATTCAATATATATTATATATATTTAGGAAAGATTAAAATAAAAATTGTTGAATAAAAACTTTTTAAAAATTAGAATTTTAACGTAACGATTTTAATAGTAATCCATTTTTTGTAATTCTTATGATGCAATTGGAGCTTATCGGCAGAAAAGAATCCTTTTAGATAGTCCTTTGTGGCTCCGGTGGTGACTAGATCAATGCATTATTACTTCAAGAGAAGCTCCCATCGAAGTTCACTATGAATTTTTGGATACCTATCATGAGATTTATGGATACTTACTAATAGTAAGAAGTATAAAAAAAGAGATTCTTTGCATATATGTTCGAACTATTGTTGGTCATATTTCTCTTTATCGAGAAATCAAAGAGGTGGGGGGGGGGGGGGGGCATATCTGGCCACTGCAGCCCAGGGCCCAGCCCCTGGGCACTGCAGCGCTGCCTGAGCTGGTGAAGGAAAAAAAAAATAGAAAGAGAGGAAAAGAGAGGGGGGGGGGGTTTCAAATAAATTATGTGATATTTTGTTTAGAAGAATGATATATTTTAAAGATAAACTTCTTATTAAATATCAAGATAAGATTGGATTTAAAACTTGCCACACCTTTGTTTATGTCATGGTTCATAAGTATGCACATTTACATACTTGCCACACTTTTTACTAGCTTGTTATGTAAATGTTATACTTTATATTTATGCCATGATTTCAAGTTTATGTCATGTCATTGCATCTCGACTAATAAGTTTATAATCAAGGAACGTTAGTCTTAGACTTAGTCTTTGAATAAAACTTTTAGTTAGAGTATGATTAGGCATACTCAAATTCAATTAAATTAAAGGCTAAGATTAATTCAAAACAAGTTAGGGTGTCGTACCAACCTCCTTTCAGATAGTGGAGGATCATATCATGTTATGTTATAATTTGGTTTAAAGTTCCAGATTTATTCTCAGAATTATTAGGGACCTTACAAACCCTAACTTTCTGAGGAAAGCATGCACCAGGTACGTACACATAGGGACCCACAAAATAAGAAGGATAATAAGTTTATAATAGAAAATAAGACATCTATAAGTGAATATAATTGGACCGCGTCTTAGATTTCATAATTGAATTATGCATCCACACATGTCATTCATGATTTTTTAAAGAATGCGATATCTATGTTTGTACTTGCTGAGCAAAAGCTCATTAGTTATATTCATACTGTAGGTAAGCAACCTGTAGCTTAGTTCATGGTGGACAATTTGCGAATGACGATGATGAGCAAGCGAAGGGATTATGGATCACTATGCAATTTATTCTGTAAAAGCTATTTTGAAAATTATTATTATTTATATTTTGAGATTATATATAAATTTATGACATGTAAGCTCATATGAAAATTATTTTAGAGTATCCACTAAGTTTCCATACTGAAAAAGGTAATCTATTTAAATTTTATATGTAAAAAATTAGACAATCTGATTTTTATTTGATTAAAAAGTTGATGTCAAATCCTTGATACTGTATTTTTATATCAGAAAAATCTGTCTAGAAAAATCCAAGACTGCTAATTCACATACTACTAAAGTTGTTGAAATATTGTATTTGGTGATTCGACGAATTTTCTATACATGCATCAATTGGTCACCTTTTTATAATATTCAAGCCTTTTTGAATAATAATATGTGACCCAAGCTTATTGTGTGATAAAATAAATAATTATCACATCATAAAGTTCATTTAATAACTTTAGATTAAAATTATAACATAAACTTTTATTTACATAAGGAATTTTGATAAGTAACTTATTAATTTATTTTAATTCATTATCAATTTGGGTATTACAGTAATATATCTACGTCTGTAAAAACCTTAATGAAAATATCTGCTGTAATTTCATACCCTTCAGAGTGTGTTTGATAGGAGAGAACAATTGAAGGAAGGGGAGGGGTGGAGGGATTGGTAGAAGGATTTTGACAATTTTGATTGTTTGGTAGGAGAGAAGAGAGGAAGGAATAGATTAGAGGAAAGACTCATAATCCTTCAAAAAGCCTTAGTTTTAATCCCTTCAAATTGGAAAGAATTTTTATGGATTCAATCTCATTAATTAGAGATAATATATTCATTTTACAAATAAAAACTGTTCTTTCATTTTCTTTGTATCTCTATGTCAAATAAAATATAGATGATTTTGCCTTATTTTCTTCTTGTCATGCCAAACATCATAAAAGAAACAACCTCTCCGTTCTTCCCCATCTCCCTCACCTACATGATCCACCACTCCCTCCTTCCACTTTTCTCTTCCTCCTACCAAACATAGCCTGAGTGCTGCAAAATGCTTTGCAGAATCTTGCAGAATATATATATAGAAATCAGACAAGACTTTGTGAATGATCTAACAAGTTCACATTTATCCAAAACCTTTCCGTTTGTTAAAACAATCATCAAGGCAAACAACCACACTACATGTTACATGTTTATACAAGTGCAAAGAGAAATCTCAAAAATAAACATAAATGAATCCTCAAGTCCATCAATACAGCACATCTTCAAAAGTTTGCTACTCAATCTTCGGCTCGCAACGCGACTGCATCGTCATTCATCAGTTTGTGGCACTATTGGGGTTCAGATCAGGAGAATAAGTTGCCAGCAGTCCTGGCGATCTGCGAGTGCAACAGAAATATCATCCTCCAGTGCACGACCAGACTTATGTCGATATTCTTCTTTCATTCATCAGTTTGTAGCACTATTGGGGTTCGGATCAGGAGAATAAGTTGCCAGCAGTCCTGGCGATCAGCGAATGCAACAGAAATATCATCCTCCAGTGCACGACCAGACTTCTGTCGATATTCTTCTTTCATCTTATCTATTTCAGCCACTGTCGTGATGACACTCACAATTGATTCACGATCAGTTTGATCTATGTCTCTCATAGCACGTGTATATCGATCTATCATTGCCTCACACAGCTTCTGTAAAAAATAAAAACAAAATAAAGTTACAAAATAAACCATATATATATATATATATATATTCATTTTTATCCCTCAATCATACTAGCTATTTATTCCAAAAAATAGTTTTAACGATCTTATAAACTTTAAATTCAAAACTCGAGGTAAACACATATATTAAAAACCATCAACCAAACAAAAAGTGATATATATTCTATTGATCATCAAGCACACGAAGTTGCAAAGCATAGGGCCTGACTTGTCGTGTTCTCTGTTTTCAAATTTTATAATTGTGTTTTTAAAGATGAGAACAAACACAATTCTCACTTGTTTTCAGAAAACATAAGGTGTTTTGTAATTATTGTCTGAAAATCAGAAAAACATATGAAAAAATGTAAATACATGATTTGAACAGTTTAATGGCCAAATTTTCAGAATAGTACTGATAAACAAACAGAGTTACTGCCCTGTTAGGGACAACTTTCAGGTTATGGAAGATTACCTCTGCAAAATACTCGGGACGGCTCCTAGCGCATTTGATTTTTGTTACAAGTCCATGCTCAACATGTCCATATCCTGCAAGCGTTAAATCCTGAGAAAACTAACTTCAGTTAGATACCAGTGCAAGACAACAAAAACATGAAATTTGGAAATAAGATAAAAAGGCATGAGAAGCAGTACATACCTCCTCCAGGAATCTTCCATATTTTTTGTGGTAACCATCAGCAACATCACGCAGATCTTCTTCACTTAGTCCACATACTTGGCTTGCGATAGCCATCTTGGGACGTTTTAAGTTCTCTAGAACTTTCTCATGCAGAAACCTCACAATCTTTTCAAGGCACTGTTTTTCTATTTTATTACCAATAGAAATTGGCTCCACACCTTGCAGCAGCTATATATATACAAATAAAGTTGAAATAATTAAGGATCAATTCTCTGTATATACAATTTGTCTGTACTTATCTTATTTACACACCTACATATAATATCAGGGACTAAACCAAGTAAGGCTTATGGGACTAAAGCCCCCAACCTTTTTACCTAGGCTTTTAAGCGATATGCATGTACTACTGATCAATCCATTAATATATAAATATATATGTGTATATATATATATATGTATGTATGTATGTATTGGCGTAAAGCCAATCGATGTATAATTTGATGAGTAGAGAAGAAAAAACGTTGTAACCATTTTTTAACACTACTGATGACTGAAATTTGCGAACAATGATATTATTCCATCTTATAATATTGGTAATCGATCTAGGCATACTTATGAATCAAAGTGATAACAGCTGAGAACTACATATATATATAAAACTTGTATACGTACCAGCTTTCTATGATCCCCAAACGTGTGGTTTTCAATGTCAAATTCAAGTTCTCTTCCAAATAGTAAAAAGTAGCTTTCTTTAAGTTGTGGAATCTCCGACGAGTGCAGAGAACATATCTCCTCGGTAGCCTTTATAAGACAGTTCCCTTCAAATGCATTGTTGATTGAAGTTGCAAGATAACAATCTCTTGGAAGCTGCCGTCTCAGTTCTAGATCCTGAGCGGTGAGGAACAGAATTAGAAATAGTAGTCACGACGAAAAATTTTGTGTGATTCTGAACTTTAAGAACTGCATAGCCAAATAAAGTCCCAGTAGGTAATTGGAGAGAGAGGAGAGAAAAAAACAAAAACAAAAAACAAAAACAAAAACAAAAACAAAAACAAAAACAAACAAACAAACAAAAAGGGGGTACTGCATGGCCAAATAGGTATACACATAATTCGAAAATCGTAATAGGGCTAGATGTTTCCCTTCTCATCAGAACTTCAATAAGTCGTGTGTGTGTATATATATGTTCGTACCCGAATACAGTAATCATCACCATATTGTTTGTAGCATCTTTCAATAACTGTCCGGTAGTGCAATCCTAGGTCATTTTGTGTTGCCCAATTACGAATCCTTTCATATTCTTGATTAGGGCTCGGTTTGCCTCCTGATGATGAGAAATCCAAAACAGCAAAGATAAACGTATCAACATAATCAGGACCCGATAAGAGAGAAAAAGAAACTACTGTGTTATTCCATTATGGAGAGAGTGAAAATTTTCTTACTTTGAGGGATCAATTTTTGCCTATAAAATAAAAGACCCAACAAGATACAATTCTCGTCACACTTAAGAAGAAGCTTACATTCTAAAACAGCGCAAATTTTAATTGGTCGATCATTTTATAGGTTTTACAAAGTAGCTTTTTTAACTTCAGATGAGATAGAAACAAATAACATTTTTATAGTAAAAAATCATAATTAGGAAAGTTTTAAGAATATTTGAGATAATTAGCGAAATGGACATTCTTTGAATCCTTACAAATTGGTCATCAATTAATTATTTGACCGTAGTCCATCTGTTAGAGTACGGTGACTCAAATTTTGTCTAGCCTGGCCTAAAAAACTCGCAGTGTGACATATGTGGTGGAGCTTTTAATTATGATAATATTTGGGGGTCTGTGATGATAGCGGAAGGCTCGGGCCGATAGGGTTTCAGTATATATACGAGTTTAATACCCGTGCGTTGCACGAAGAAAGAAGAAAAAATAAATAAAAAATTGAGTATTATATAATAAAAACAGTTAGTGAATATAAAATATTATAATTATAATAAGTATAATTCTTCTTAAAATCTCTTCCAATAGTGAATAGTACTAACAATAATAAAAACGAAAAGAAAAGCAAAAAAATATATAAAAAAATATGTAGTCATACTCATTTAAAGGAAAAAAAATTAAAACAAAAATAAAACAAAAAACAAAAAAAAAGAACAAAAATCTTTATATTCAAAAGAACCGGAAAAAACTAACCCTAACAAAAAAATTATAACAAAATAAAATATATATATATATATCTCATTTTGTCCTCTTTTTTACTGTTTTTAAAAAAACCAAAAAAACAAAAAAATAAATATTTATCAGGTTATATACATGCAAAAACATTTTTTTAAAAAGGATTTTTTAAATATAAAACAAAACAAGCAAAAAAGACACACAAAAAATGCATGCAGAATCTTAAAAAAAAAGGTTTTTAAAAAATAGAAAAAAAAGGAATAAAAAAGTCAAAAAAAAAACCCCAAGAAAAAATCTGAAATAAAGATAAAAAATTTAAAGTAAAAAATCGTTTAAAAATTAAAAAAAAAAAGCATAGTGAGAAAAAACACGATATAACACTAGATCAGAATCTAATGTATAAATTTTAGCATAAAAAAAATGACAAAAACAATATTAAGGAAAAAAACAAACTCTAAATAGGGATAAAACTGACAACACACTGTAGAAAAAAGAAAAGCAACTAAAAAAAGAGGGGTAAAACAGGGATAGCACTGTAGCAAAGAAAAAAAAGCAACTATAAACGAAGGGTAAAATCGTCAATTAATAATTTTAGAAAGACAAAGTTGTCCTAACACTGTATCAAATAGTAAAAGTAACTAAAAGCCAAGGACAAAATTGTCAATTGATAAAAAAAAATAATACTGTAACGGAGGAAAAAAATAATTAGTGATGAAGAGTAAAAAAGTCATTATACCGTAGAAAAAGGTAAAAATACTGTATATTTATTGTTCATTACTGTAGCAAAAACATTGTTCAGTACTGTGCCATACTGTAGCTAATGAAGCAAAATCAGAGAGAAAAAAATGAAAATCACTGTTCATCACTGTTCCTTCTACAGTGAAACCCCCGCTTTCCTTTAGTATATTAGTATAATATACACATATAATATAATTTTAGGATTTCATTATTATGCTCTTTGGTTATAGCCGCACAAAATATCCCTTTTGTACTGATCTTTGATTTAGTGAATTTCTTCTCCACTATCCATAGTTTTTTTCCTTTATTTTTTTTTCCATCTAGGGCTTTCTATGTAAATTTTATGTTCTTGTTTTTCGATTTTCTTGTTGCCTCTCGTTATTTTTGTAATACAATCAGTAAAAACTACTTATTAATATTGATCAATCAGTGATTGACCACTAACTGACCTTTCAAGATCATGAGAATGAGTTGCAAGCAGTCTTGGTGGTCCGCAAATGCTTCAGAAATGTCGTTCTCCAGTGCCCTTTCAGACTTCTTCCCATATTCTTCTTTCATCATCCTCATATCCCTTTCAGCCACTGTCGTGATGACCCTCACAATTGTTTCATAATCAATATGTTGATCAGCATCTATCATCCCCTCTATGTTTGGATCTCTCATTTCTCCAAAAGCCTTGTACAGGTTCTGTAAAAAGTTGCAAATGCATTATAAGACTAACTTACAAAATAAACCCCGTATATATATATATATATTTTTTTTTTTTTTTTTTCCCCCCACTTCATCAGCTATTTATTCCTAAAAATACTTAATCACAATCTTATTATTTTAAAATTCGATGCGACGGTTGAAATTGAAGGGAAAAACACATACACACACATATAGCAAACCATCAACCAAACAAAAAGTGATTATAGTCTATTGCTCACTAAACACACCAACTTGCAAATGATAGTTTTCCAGTATTTAAGTGGGAAAATCTCCAATTGGACACTTTCGGTTGAAGGTCATCAGCCTCCAAATATCTTTAATATTTTTTTTTAAAAAAAATCAATATTTAGTCCTGTTGAATACTTCCAAATCAAATGTTCAAATCATAATCATCATGAACATGCGGATGGAAAATATGTAAAATAATTGAAATATAAGACACGTTTAAATAGTTTAATGACCAAAATTTTCAGAAAAGTACTAAATAAAAACAGAAGTAAACAGGGGGGTTTACTCTGCATGCCCTGTTACTGAAAACTTTCAGGATGAGGAACATTACCTCTGCAAAAAACTCAGGACGGTTCACGGCGCATCTGATTTTTGTTACAAGCCCATGCTCAAAATGTCCCTTCCCTGCAAGCGTTAAATCCTGAGAAAAAATAACTCAGTTAGACACCAGTGCAAGACACCCAAAACATGAAATTTGGAAATAAGATAAAAAGGCATGAGAAGCAGTGTATACCTCTCCCAGGGGTTTCCTATATTCTGTATTGTATCGATCAACAGCAATTCGCAAATCTTCTTCATTTAGTTCATAAATAGTGTCCATGATATCCAGTTGGGGACATTTGTAGGTCTCTTGAACTTTTTCATGCAGATACCTCACGGTATTTTCAAGGCCCTCTTCGCCGACACCAGCATTTCCATGTGGTACGCCTATGTGCTTTAGCAGCAGCTATGTATACACAAATCAAGTTGAAACAATTAAGAATGAATTCTCTGTATAGAACTTATCTCTACTTTATCTTATTTACGCACCTCTATATATATGTGTCTGTGTGTGTGTGTACTTAGCATAATTATTAGGATGAAATCCTAAACTCAGTTGATGAATTAATGATATCGATAGCACAATAATGTTTTAGAAAATTAAGTATGAAATGTGAAAACTAATCAGTAACGTCACAGGAGAGTCTGTTCAAAACCTGATGAGACAAATAAAAATTTTCAAATTAACTATCATTACTTGCTTTTCAGGTGGTTTTAAACAAATAAAACAGAGGAAGAGGTGTGTTTTTAAACGATATGCATGTAATACTGATCAATCCATTAATATTCTTTTACGTATATTTTTGCCTTAAAAGTCAATAGATGTCTAATATGATGAGTAGAAAGAGAGAGAGAGAAAAAAATGCGTAACCACTTTTTGACACTACTAGAGACTGAAATTTGTGAACAATAATATTTGTAATCTAGGTATGCTTATACATCAAAGTGATATAGCAACTGAGAACTCCACAAAATGTGTATACCTTTCTATGATCCCCAAACGTGAAGGTTTCAATGTCATCTTCAAGTTCTTTTCCAAATAGTGAAGGGTAGATTCCTTTAATTTGTTGAATCTCCGATGATTTGAGAGAACATATCACGTACGTGGCATGTGTAGGATCGTTCTTGCTCAAATACTTGTTGATCACAGTTGCGAGATAATACTCACGTGGAAGCAGAAGGTGCAGTGCTAGATTCTGAACGATGACGAACAAAATTAGAGATGCTAATGGTTGTGATGAAAAAATAGTGTGATTTTTGGAACTTTAAGAACAGCATGCATAGCCAAATATAGTTCCGGTAGGCAATTGGAGGAGAAAATAATAAACAAAAAATATAAATGGGGTACTGCATGGCCTAATAGGTACCTATACACGTAATTCAAAAGCCATAATATCGATTGATGTAATTCCCTTCTCATCAGAACTTCAAAAGTCTTATATATGTACGTACTCGGATATGGTTATCTTGACCAAGTTCTTGGTTGCAGCTTTCAATAACTGCCCGGTAGAACAATCCTCGGTCATACAGTGTTTCCATACTACGAATCCTTTCAAAATATACAAACCCAACCCATTTTCCTGATGATAGAAGATCCAAAACAGAAAAAATGGGCAGATCAAGAAAATTAGAACTCAAGAAGAGAGAAAAAGAAGCTATTGTGTTAACTAATTAACCAATTCAATGTTACGGAGCGAATGAGAAATTTTCTTGTTTTGAGGGATCAATTTTTGCATGTATATAAAATAAAAGACCCAACAAGATAATTCTGGGCACACACAAGAAGAAGCTAACATTCTAAAACAGCGGAAAAATTAAACTTTAATTCCTAGACCATTTTATAGGTTTTATAAATAATATAAGTAGCGTTTTGAGAGAAAGAAGTAAATACCATTTTCACAGCAAATAATCAAAATAAAAGTAGGGTTTGAAAAGATTTGAAAAAATGAGATAAATAGAAACTAAGTTTCTTTTTATTTAAATAGATGATCTTGATCGTTTTTTTAATTTAATAAAAAAGAATTACTATCAATCACTGAAACATACATACTAATATTGGTCAATCATTAATTGACCATGTCAATCAGTTGATTATAACAAAACTTCTAATAAATATATAATTTATTACGTAGTAAATTTACTATTTATTGGTACTTACTCTAAATTATTTTAAATAATGCAATTTTCTTTTTTTAATTTGTAAAAATACTATATAGTACAATTTTTGTTAATGGAACTTGATTTCTCTATCAATCAATATATAATTTAGGTTTTGTTCTGTACAAAATCTTCACTTTTAGTGTCAGCTTAGTACTTAAGATACATGTATGCAATTTAAAGTGACGCACAACAAATTATTTTCATTTGCTTTAAAAACAAAAAACAAAAAACAAAAAAACAATTTTCACTATAAAAAAATGCAAAAAAAAAAAAATCGAAATTAATTAATCAGACAAAAAAGAGGCAGTACCTGTTCGTCGAGGCAAAGCAGAACGTATTTTGTTAACCAGATCTTGAAAGACCGCATTCTCATGGTCAACCATTGAAGCAGGTCCATCAACACTGTTGCTCCCATGTCCGAAAGGGGGTACCTGTATTAGTTATTAGAACATGACGAAGACCTCTCCATTTAAAATGAATTGGAGCATTGATAGATATATATATATATATATATATCCTATGTAAATAGAAGAAAAAGACACCAAAAGATTCCTGTGTAATCACGCCACCTACACTCAACTTGCATGCTTTTTAATTTTTAAAGAATTCTTTGGGGGTTTATGTTGAGCTACCGCAATTAGTGGTAGAAGATTACTATTATTATAAGAGATTTTTTAAACCATTTTACGAAATAATATTTGTTTTATGGTTATTGTTTAGAACATTGATGCTCCAAATTTTTTCCTTTTCTTTTCCTTTTTTTTTCTTTTTTACTACAGCAAAAAATATTTATTGTTTTAATTAAACAATCTTAAAAGGAATTTGAAAATGAAATATCAATTATACATAGAAAAAAGAATACCAGCGAGGAAGATCTTGATGGACAAATAAACAAGATCTTGATGGACTTTTTATTATACATAGAAAAAAAAAAATTAATGAATCGAGTTGAACAAATAAACAAACAAATATGAAGACCATCGAGCTCAAAACACAAAACATATAAACATCCCATCTGGGAAAAAAAGCAGTTGAAAATGAAATCCAAGCAAAGAAAGGTTTCCAGAAATTTCTGCAAAAATGAAAGATTTAACTTGGAGACATAATCGAAAGATCCAATCTAATCCGAAGCTTTTTTAAGGAGAAAGTCCGAAGCTTAATATGACTTTTATGTATTAAAACGGAACAAACACAACAGATCGAACTTCTACAAACTTTTCATTTATGAAAAATTACCAAAAAAAAAAAAAAAATCTACCAAACTGCGCAATTAAAATTAAAAAAGAAATTAATCACACAAAATCTCAATTACTTGACGGCCAATTAATCTTTACCTGAGCTACAGCGGCCATATCGATGAGCTGATAACTTCCAGTTGTTCCGAAGACGCCGCAGTAAGAGCCCAGAGGTTTTCTGAATTGGAGGTAATAAACAGGGTTCGGCTCGTCAAGAAACCTTAGTCAATGCTTTACTATTGCACAGTTCACACGTAAGGTTGACGCGGTCGAGTGTGTTGTCTTTGCCATTAGTTTGGCTTTTTACAATATTAACTCCAGTTAAACTGTCAAAAATATCAACCTCCAATACAATAAATATACATACATATATATATATATATATGGCTTAGGCCATTAAAAATGTTAACGGCATTCATGTACATTTCCAAATATATTAACATCCAATGATAAATGAAACTTCCCTTTCAAAAAAATAATAATAATAATAAATAAAACTTCCAAAATATCATTTCTACCGTCTATATTATGCCAGTCAAATTCAAGATAGTTCGTGCTATCAGAGAACGCGTGATATGAATAGGCCTAGTTATATAATTTTACGTAGTACTCATTTTATACATTTTTAAATAAACATCCGAATCTCCTAATTTTAAAAACTTAAAAATAATCATAAGAACATATCCAAGATTTTATTCACGTGTGGGTACGTAAATGAACTTTTCTTTTTTATTTCTCATCATCATAATTTTTTTCCCTATAGGTTACTTGTTTGTCATAATATATTTTAAAAAGGTTAATTAAAACTCAATTTAAAACATTCATATATTATTGTATGATATTGGTAATATTGTTTAGGGAAAAAAAAAGATATTGGAAATATCACAATTAATCTAAATCAATCATTTGTTATAGTATGATTTTGGTAATATTCTTTAGGGGAAAAAGGATAATGGTAATATCATAGCAAATCTTCCCCTAAAAAAAAATCATAGCAATCTTTTCTACCACACATATATGTTGCAGCAAAGCATCAATAAAAAGCAAACAGTCAATACAAAAATCAAAATTAATCTTCCTTGAAAAATAAATAAAATTAATATATTTTCTTGTAGTTATGCACGCGCTTCTTTAAGGGAGACACATTTGTCATTTTTAATTTGTTTGTTTTACCAAATCAAAAGTGTGATGGTTTGAAACCAAGGATATTTTAGAAATTCAATTGAATGGTTGGTACCAAAGGCGAACCAAAAAAAAAAACATTCATATCACGCTAATGTTTCAATATTGAACAGCACCACACCGATCACAACATAATTGTTGAACAAAATAGAATATATATTTAATACTAAAAAAAACATATATTGGATGTTAACTGACAATTATAACAAATTTAAGACGTGATATTAAATTATTCAATAAAACACTTCAATTATAAATGTTCAAATAAAGATCCTTGGAGTTGTTTGTGGCGACAAAATTCCAACCAATAACATTTTAAAAATAGCGTGAAATCTGTCTATATGAAGTATAAAGGTGCTATTTAACATGCAACATGTGTGTTATCTAGGTCTTTTTATTTCTTCTCTTACCATTATCTTTAGAAAGTATCTGATTGACACAAATTTAAAGACCATTACATTAATATGATACAAAAAATTAATATTAAACTAATATGATATAAAATTAAACTAAATTAACTAAAATTTATATGTCAAAAATGAAGAATTTATGTCATGTCGATCAATAAATAGAAAAAATATTGTTATTTAGATACTTTTATAGTTAGGGGAGAAAATTCTTTTGGAGGTCATTCAACTTACACAACTATATCCTCCAAGTCTCACCTCCGTTTGGGGAAGCTTTTAGGCCATGTTTAGTGTTCCATTTATCTCCAAATAAATTGCACTTTTTCGATTAGTTTTTTATTTTTTTCTAAAAATTAATAAAATTATAATTAATTTTTAAAAATTAATAACTCTAATTTAAAAATTTTAACGTCAACTCCAATTTAAATGGAAGTTTAATGTTATTTTATTATTATTTTTTAAGACACGTGATTTTCTCACAATAGTTGTGTGCCTATGATCGTCTATACCGTAAAATTTTCCTTCTACTTGTTTGCTAATTATTATTTTTTTAACAGACCAACGAGAGGCGTCCACGTGATTGAAACACCATCTCCAAT
>CM046368.1:9634209-9664318 GCA_025413025.1 Ficus hispida | reverse complement strand
CATTTCTCATGTATATATATCCTATCTTGTTGTCGGCAGCCAAGTACTTATGGTCTTTTTAATTTCACTGTGGAAAAGACTCTGCTTTGGTTATTTTCACAAGAAATCATGGTCACAATGATCATCTCTTGTGTGCTTTTTGTCGCAAACACTTCTTCTCCACTACTTTCTGCTTCAAAAACCAATCATCTTACTCTCATTGCAGGATCATCCATTACTGCTATATACAGTACACTAACTTTTTTTTTAAATAGAGTAAATCATTGATAGCATAGAAATTAAGTATGCTTCCATTATATTGAAACCTATTAACTAACTCCTCTTTTATCATACAACTCACTGAATTAAGAAATCAACTACAAATCTTAGCAAAATAAGAAAAGAGAGACAAATTACAAAGAAATCTCTTCACAAAAGCAAAGAACCAATAACCGGGGAAAAAAAAAATCTACTGTGTTTATCAACATTAAAAAAAAAAGAAAAAAAGAGAGAATTATCCTTGAAACTTTAATATCACATCACAATTTAGTTAATAAGAATAACGAGCTTTCTGCCAAAGAAACTCTTCCTTGGAACCCTCCTAATAAAGAAAATATTACGTTTGCTTGTCCCACAACGAAGTCAATTACCCTAGTCGTCCTCACCGTAAGTCAGGACCAGCTTGTTGGCTGAAAGACATGCATGTATTAGGCTACTTTTCCTCATATGCACACACACACACACACACACATTCCCACCCACACAAGAATCAAAACCAGCTGTGACTATGGTTGGGCTAAAGCCTCTTCTTCTGCTTCTTCTTTTCGGTTTTTTTTTCTTTTTTCTTTTTTTTTTTTGGTTTTTCTGAAGGTTGGGCTAGAGCTACTTGATGAACGAATTGGACAAATGAGTTCATGCTCTTACCGAATCTTATAAAAAAACACTATTGTTTTTATTTTTTATTTTTGGAATAAATTTTTATTCTTATTTTTGGGTAATTGTTAAATTGTCCCTGAATTATTTTAAAAGCATTGCTTTAGTCCTTACATTTTCCATTTCATAAGGAAGTCCCAAGATTCTTTTCTTTTCTTTTTTTTTTTCCCCTTGTTGTACTATTGGTCAGATTGGTGCCTAGCTTTAAATTGTTAAACGAATTCAGCACGTGAGCTATACATCACCTAAACTTGAATGGGACTTCTTAATAAACTATCATATAATTTAAAGAATTTTAAAAAACTGAAAAATCAATTTAATAAATGAAATTAAAATCGAATTAAAAAATCAAAATTGTAGTATTTGTTATAAAAATAAAAACAAAAACAAAAACTTTGAACTTCTTGTTGAAATTATGAAATTTAAATCTTAAATTTGATAGCTTAAAAAAAAAAACTTGAATCTGAACTTTTAAATTAGTTTTTGAAAAGTCAAACTCCAAAATAAAAATTTTAAGTATATCCATATGTAAAGGAATATGATTTTTGCCCATCTTTTCCTTTTAAACTTGAATGATAAATCGGTAGAAAATTATATCCTAGCTTAAAAAATTGCCTATTACGTACATTTTATCAAATTTTTGGTCACCTGCTAAAAAAAAAGAGAAGTTTTTTTGTTTTTTGTTTTTTTGTTTTGTTTTTAAGAAAAATGCAAAAAGAGTAGTTAATATGGAAATGAAAGGGGGAAAAGAAACATTTTAAAATAGGATAAGGGAAGACTGTGGTGCAACAATTAAGTGGGATTAATTTCATTCTCTCTTTTGATTTCTATTGCTACATAAATATTTGATTAAAAAAAATAAAAAATCTTTTTCTAAGTTTCTTTCATGGTTTATAGTCTAATATATAAATGTTGTTCTTATGCATACGTTTTTGGAAACTGCTTGCTTTCAATAAGTTTGTTACTTACCACAGATTTGCTTCTAATTAATTATAACATTGTATGATCAGCATATAATTCTTAATTAACAAAAGACTAGTCAAACATACCGCATACTGTGAAATAGAATCAATTTTGTCTTAATCTCTAATGTTATAATAACTAATTAAAACTAGTTAATCTTTCCAGAATCTCCAGACAATAGATTTAATAGTTTAATTTGGCCAATTTAGACCATTTTTTATAAGTATTAATGATATTTTTGCACAGAAAAAATATCATTTTTCTGATATTTGATTGTCAACGAGACAACATTGTCAATGAGACAAAGTTCAACCCCTTAATTTACTAGGCAATTCTTGATCTCTATATTAACACGGTTTGGACACAGATATACATATTATGTGTACATTATATGTGTGTGTATATATATATAGACGTAGGCATCTCTTTTGTTACGTCTATAAAAATTTAAAACTACCAATTGAGTCAGTGACAGTGAAGTTCTTGTGGCAATCCCAATTTTTTTTTTTTTTTTAAATGGAAGGGATTCAAAATATATGTTTTATTTTAGAATTGAATGACAAACTTTTATCAGACTATGCCTGCAACTACAACAATCTAAATTTTTGGTCTCAGATAAATATTGAAACTTGTTTTTCAATTTTTGACGTATGGGATATATTGGTGCAGCCAAGTACTTCAAATCCAGGAATCTCTTCATCACGGCCAGCTAAAACCAAGCCAGATAATTCGATGGCAATCGTGGTTGCAACAAATCCACAGCGTAACATGGTGAGTTCCCATCTTCTTCTTTATTGGGATAAGTATAAAATTAATTATTTGTAATTTTTATCAAAATAATCCTAAATTGTTGAAATATGTCTTTCCAAATTAAGAAAAAATATAAATATAAAAACATGAAATGTACATATTTTTATTTTTTGAAAGAGAGCACTCGCAAACACACACATAATTGAGTAAATTGTCAATTTCGGGTGGTCGAATCACTGGTAAATTACGAGGGGTTTGTTGTGACAATCCTCAACGGTCGATCCTCGCCAGCATGATGGTAGCTGGTTGGGCACAGGTGGACATCATGCGGGCCTTTTAGGTTGTTGTTGTTTTTTTTTTTTTTGTTTTTGTTTTTGTTTTTGTTTTTGTTTAATCCTCTCTCTATCTTCCTGAAAGACATTCTTCTTTCCGAGAAGAAAAAGGAAGGTTGGGTTGTTTGATGGAGAAGAAGTTGAGAACAACGAAAGGTTATAAATCAACGGACCCTTTATTTTCTAATCCTTTTTAAGTTCGAAAAGAAAGAGCAGAAAATATTTGACAAAAAAAATTTGATACCAAATAACCAATTTTGGTATAATATTATACCCTAAACGCAAGTCATCTTCTAATTTAAAATCCTAAAAATATAATAAAAACAAAGCAAAGCATATACTAGAAGAACAATGAAAGCAAACAAATAAAAAACAACAAAGAGATTCCTCAAACACATCTTTGGTATAATATTAGGGCATAAATGTAAAATAATCTAGCTTAGACATTTCTTTCCCATTCTGTCTCTTATGCCAAACAATCTATATGAAAGAAAAGCTCAACCATGTCTTTTCCATTTTCTCACTACTATCGATATATTGCTTCTCTTCTTCTATATTTTCCATCTTTCTTACCAAACATAATATAAGATTTTATGTGTGGTTTTGTTTGGTTTTTTTTTTTTTTTAAATTTTTTTGACCACCTCAACACTAGATGGAAAGTTGTATTTCGACAAAATACAAGGGCTATATTGCAATTATCCCTATGTATCACCCCCTTACCTTGCCTATTGAAATTAGTCTGAATTTGATGATTGTTTTTATTGGATTTGAACTTTTTGTATTAATGTTGGCAAACTCGATTCCTTGGATAATCTCCCCAATGGGAATAACAATTTCACTTCATTAAATATCTGCTTCCAACATCTCTTTTCCTGCAGATCATATATATGCTTTGATAAGCAGTTAGTCAAAATTATGATTTAATAAGACTATGTTGGTCTCTGTGTAATAATCCGCCGGAGGATTATGTGAATTATCAATTAGTTAAAACCACTAAAAAAATTTATATCATTACCATTTGCACATTAATTAGACATTGTATAAATTCATGATGTGTGAGTTATCTCTTGATTCCCGTCACCACTATTTATATAAAAAAATAAATCCTGCAGATGCTGGACAAAGCGTTACAGCTAACGCAGATAGCAGCGGCGGTGGGAAATTTTTTGGTCACTGCCCAGTTTTGCACCATCATGTGAACCAAAATGCTTTGCAGATGCGCTTGCTGTGTGTTCTCCTTCCAGTGTGGACGCCTTAATATTGCGGATCGGACATCTTTCTTAGGCCATATTTTTACCTTTCGCTTTCCTTCAAGTTCTTGAAATAGTATTACAATATCATTGTAATGATTCCTAGCTAGCTAGTTATTTTGATTAATGTTAGGTTCGTAATTTTGTCATCCTTAATATACTCGTGATTGTGATTGTGTAACTTTACATTATTATTATTATTGTTATTATTATTATTATGTTGCGAAAAAGAGGATCAATAATGTTCTCACACCCTTTATCTTCCATTTATTTGGGAATTTAATTGAACTTTTAGTGGAACAGTACTAGAATCTGACATATTCTCTCATAAGACTTGGTCAGGTTACTTATATAATTTATGTTCAGTTCTTTGTTATATGTGTTTGAACTATTTTGTTTCCCTAATGGTCTTTTTGAATTAATTTTTGCAATATTATACTCATAAGGAATATCTAAAGCTTGAGAGTGCTACTTGGATATAGGAATGACAATATTCTCCATGGAGACGGCATCGTGTGGGGCTCCGATCCAAATAAGACAGAAATGGACAAAGTCTTTTCCTTGAATAAAAAGCAGGATGGGGACAGAGGAAGCATCTGTCCCACCATCCCTTGAAATATATATATCACATAATTTTATATTATAATATTATAGTATCATTATTTTACCTTGGATTAAACCTAATTATGATGATGACTTTATAGGTATATAATTTTGATAAAATGATTGTACTCGTAGAAAAGTGAACCCAGCTTTGCAAATCTTTTCCTTTTACCAATCAGGCTAGAAACTTGAATGACAAATATGTAGAAAATTAAAAAAAAAAAAAAAAAAAAAAAACTTTAAAATAGGACAAGGGAAGAGTACTGTGGGTGCCAACTAATTAAATGGGATATTATTTCATTCTCTCTTTTGATTTCTCTTACTACATAAATCTTTAATTAAAAAAAAAAAAGAAAACAAAAATCTTGTTCTAAGTTTCTTTCATGGTTTATAGTCTGATATATAAATATTGTTCTTATGCATACATTATTGGAAACTGTTTGCTTTCAATAAGTTTATTTACAATGCCAGAGATTTGCTTCTAATTAATTATAGCATTGTATAATAAATACATAATTTTTAATTAATAAATGACTAATTGAACATACCGCATACTTTTGAATAGAACCAATCATTTCCTAAGCTCTAATGTTTATAATAATTAACCAAAACTAGTTATTCTTCCCAGAATCTATAGACAACAGTCAGAATAGTTTAATTTGGCTAGTAATGTATGTTAGACCGTTTCTTGTAAGTATTAATGACATTTTTACACAGAATATCATTTTTCTGATATTTGAGAGTCAACGAGACAAAGTTCAACGCCTTTATTTCCTAGGCAATTCTTGATCTCTATATTAGCACGGTTTGGACAGATATATATGCATATTATATATGTATATATCACTTATATATATATAGATGCAGGCATCTCTTTCGTTACGTCTGCAAAAATTTAAAACTATCAATTGTGTTGTGATCTAGATATTCATAGACGAGGTCAGAAATTTCATAACCTAATCAGAGAGTAATATGGATATTTATATGGATATGTAAATACATTTATATTTTTTCTCCACCTCCATTTCGTTTCTTTTTCTGAATACGTAATTGTGGGTATATTTAATTCCTTAAATCCGTCTTTATCAGTTTTTTCCTTGAATGAAAGACCAATGCAGAGTATACGATCCTTCTGAGGAACTTAACATAGTTGACAAAGTAATTAATCTCAGCTTACAATTTAAATGAAAAAAGAAATAAACTTATGTCTACTTCACTCCTTTTTTTTTTTTTTTTTTGCTGGAAATTATCTGATAGATTTTCGAAACTTCAAGCTTTAAAATATGGACCATTTATATCTATGCAATTTTGAGGATTAAAATTAGGATCTCCCTTTTTTTTTTTTTTTGGGTTTCGCTGAGACGTTGGGCAACATTATTTAAACCATACGTAGATAGTGGAAATAAAATTGATCAGACGCTTGATTCGATAGTACTTCACATAATTGAGCAATTTCCTAAGCTGGAAGAAATCTTCGCCAGTTTGATTGCGGCATCCACCGCTGTAAAGGCAAAGTTCTATTTACGCTGGAAAAAAAAATACATTGATTTGAGCAAAATAATTTACCATTGAGGGATTAACGTAGACAAAGTAATTTGTCATTGGCAATTCTAGGTGTGTTATCATTCTATTTTAGTAACAGTTTTCATTATTACTAGTAATCATTACCATCATGCCTATTACCGACAGCATAAAAATGTTAGGTATTGATTGTTTTTTTACTGAATATTTACAACGTGAGGAGTCTTTTGATGAAAGTGGTCGTAATTTTGATATTGTAACTATGAGTAATTTTCATGATAGACTTTTCCAGCTGTATCATGAATCAATTTTATTAAGTGATTCTCATTAAAACTATGAGTAATTAAGGGCCCGTTTGAGAAAACATTTGAAGATGAAATTTTAGAGATTGGGTTGGAATTGTGTGTTTGGAGTGAGAACTTTTGAAAAAATTCAGTGATATGAAAATAGTATAAAAATTTAAAATATGTTTGGAAAAAAAATGCAAAATAGATGTTATTTTGCTCGTCTCGTTGTCATGAGTATTTTAACAAAAGAATCATCTCATTTCGATTTGAAATAAGAAACTTATGGACTTATAAAGTTTAAGATTTTTGAAAATAAAAGAGAGAGAGAGAGGAACTGAGATGTAGAATTGAGAGTTTTGGATCAAACGATAAAATATCGTCTGGAAACTTCCGTCCAAACGAAACCTAAAATCATGTTTTTTACTATTACTATCTAAAAACTTTTAGAGTTATGAATATTTTTGAAAAAATTACTTTATTATTGAGAGCTATTAACTGTTGAAAGTTAAGACAATCATACTCTTTGGTCATATTTTCAAGAAAGACAAAGAAAACATTTCTTTCGTTTTTTTTTTAGGAAAAGAAATACTTTATTAACAAATCTGGTCTTTATAATAATTATGAGAATTATCTCTGTTAATTTCTGTTATAATCTATAAAGTAATTATGATAATTACCACCGGTAATTATAATATTAACCAATAATTTATATAAAAAAATGTGAGTTTCTACTAAGGATAAATTTGATAATGTAAGAATACGAGACTTTTAAAATCTGATATGCTGGCACTAGATATGAAAAGTAACGGAACTAAATTTTTTCACACCCGCCATTATTGAAGTTAACCCTTACCATTTCCATTTAACTGACTCAATTTTCCACTGGAATCTGAGAATCTACCAAATGTTTTTAATTACCAAAATTTATATGGATGCGAACCTTGATTATTAATTGGCCGTACGGTACGTGCATTAAATGCTGGGAAGAGTTTCAAGAACATTTCAACATGAGTAGTACTTCATGAACCTATATATATCAAACCCGATCATGCACTTCAATATATTGCCTGAAATTCCTCAAAAATATATTTCCATTCTATATATTGCCTCATTTACTGCACCATTAATTAATTTCAGGTTTTTTATAACTATAACATTTTACGGGAGCTCTCGTGTCCGGCACCCCATTTTTACTGGACACGAGCGGTAGTCTCCGCTCTCCCGAAATGAATGGCTACCGATCTCCTTGCTCTCTCGATCTCAATTTCGCCAGAAACAATTGTCGATGGCAAGAGAGTTTGAGCTTCCATCTCTGCCATTATCTCTGTGATCAATGTTGTCAGGGTTCGACCTGTTAAGCCTGTTCGAAAGAAAGAGGAAGGCGGCGTTGATGTTCACGTCGCGGTGCTCGGTGAGTGCAATCATGACAAGCTGGAGAGCGTGGTGAAGGGGCTGAGTTTCAGGGTGGTGAAGATGAAGGACGTTCAGGTGAGGTTGCAAGGATGCTCGGAGGAGAAGAAGGGAGGCTCTCTGCCATTGTCTGTGGGTTGTACTACTCCTCTTTTCGAGTTGAGTCGTGCTCATTCATTGCTCGTCCCGCTGGCCCACACAGCTACCGGACCCGTGAGCTTTCCTAACATCTTATGTAGAAAGAAAGAAGAGCTGTTTGGAGACTTTTTGTTTCTTCGTCCATATTATCATGTAGAGGTTTTGCTTTTAGTCAGTAGAATTGAAACAGTGACTTTTTAATAGTGTCTGGAATCAAATTTTTAAAATTATTTTTGAAATCAAAATAACTAAAATTATTAAAATAAATATTAAAATATATAGTTTAAACCTGACAAGGTTTAAAGATCGTTCGAATGAGCTTTTCCCAAATGCCCATATTTTATGATTTCAATGGAAAGTTCTTTTTGAGATTAGATCTTCTAAGAGATTATTTAATACTTCAAAAAACAACATTTGAACTCATGATGCTTAAAGCAGCTTCTAAAATACTCTGTTAAATAAGCCCTAAATATTTGTATTGGAAGAGGCCTTCATTATATATTTTTTATAAACTAGTAATTTAGAACTTATCTCAATCTTTAACGCCTTGAGCAGTTTAGTTTTATGCTTTAAATCCAGTCTCCTCAACTTGAAGATAGATTGCTAATAATAGCGTGAATCAGAGTTCTATTTGTTATAATATAGACAACTAGGAAATGCAAAATTTATTCAAAAAGTCCATGGGAGAAAAAGTGACTCAAAACATAGTAAACAAGTGAACGAGGAATATAGAATCCTTGTAAAGGACACTAAACCATAAATAGGTAGACTACATTTCAAAACCAGTTTGCAACCATTGTTGAAGAATGATTCAAAAGTAGTGGGTCCACGTTTTGTGTCAACAAGTCCTAGTATTTAGGAAGTTTGTTTATTATTTCTGTCTGATATATTTAGTGGTTATAGGAAGTTGTTCACGTGCCTACTTTATAGCTATGTAGTTGAGATAGTGGAGTAAAGCTAGTTTCTTTTGTAAGCCTATATATAGGCCCCCCTGTTGAATTTAATGAAGTACGAGAGTAATTCAGAACAAAGTTATTTTCTTTTCTCTGTTTTTTCTTAGTTTCCAAAGAAAACTTTATCCTCTTCCCAACAAATTTGGTATCAGAGCTTATAAAGTGTCCTGGTGTGTGTCTCGGTGAGTGCTAAACACTTTGAGTGGAAGACAATGGCAGTCAGTGGAAGTACCATGAGTATTTCTCAACCTCTCATTCCCATTTTCAAAGGAGAGTGCTATGAGTTCTGGAGTATCAAAATGAAGACTCTATTCAGATCTCAAGACCTTTGGGATTTGGTAGAGAGCGGCTATGACGACGTGGATGCTGATGAAAGTCGGTTAAGGGAGAACAGGAAGAAAGATTCAAAAGCATTGTTCATCCTTCAACAAGCAGTTGCTGACACGATATTCTCAAGAATTGCAATAGCCACCACTTCAAAGGAGGCATGGGAAATATTGCAGAAAGAATTCCAAGGCTCTTCAAAGGTAATAGCAGTAAAACTTCAGACTCTCAGAAATGAGTTTGAAACCTTGTTTATGAAGGGTAATGAAACGTTGCAAGAATTTTTATCCAGAGTAATTTCAATTGTTAGTCAAATGAGGTCTTATGGAGAAAAAATTACTGATGCAATTATTGTTCCCAAAGTTCTTCGAAGCCTGACTCCAAAATATGATTATATAGTAACTGCAATTGAGGAGACTAAGGATCTCTCTGTTTTTCCTTTGATGAACTAATGGGTTCTTTGCAAGCTCATGAGGCAAGACGAAACAGATCAGCTGAGAAGAATGAAGAAAAGGCATTTCAAGCTTCTCAAGTGAAGGCGGAGACAGAAAAAAAGGAAGACTTTACTGGAAGAGGACGTGGAAGAGGAGGCTCTCGTGGTAGAGGACGTGGCAGAGGCAGAGGAAGAGGTCGTTCTGATGGACAAGAGAGGCAGTTCGTTGGGGACCAGAAATGGAACAAAAGCTCTGTTCAGTGCTACAATTGTAAAAAGTTTGGGCATGTGAAGGCAAATTGTAGGCAAGGCTCACAAGCAAATTATGTGGAAGAAGAAAATGAGGAAAGTAAGTTATTTTTGGTTCACTCTCATTCTAACGAAGTTCAACATGATGTTTGGTTTTTGGATAGTGGATGTTCGAACCACATGACTGGCAATAAATCACTATTTAAAGAGCTTGATGAATCACAAAAGATGCAAGTCAGACTTGGAGATAACAAGCAGATTCTAGTTGAAGGCAAGGGCACCGTTGCTGTGAAGACCAGCCATGGTAAAGTAAAACTACTTTACAATGTTTTCTTTGTTCCTAATCTGGCACATAGTTTGTTAAGTGTTGGGCAGCTGATGACGGGTGGTTATACAATTTTGTTTGATAATGGAGCATGTGTTATTAATGACAAAGAGTCTGGGCAGTCCATTGTCAGTGTGCAAATGACAGAAAACAAGATGTTTCCACTTAGAATCTCTAACGTGGAAAATCAAGCTCTTATTGCCAGTGAGAAGAATGAATCCAAGATGTGGCATTTGAGATATGGGCATCTCAATATCAAAGGCTTGCAGCTTTTAAGTCAGAAAGGTATGGTCCTTGGATTACCTCAAATTAGCTCTTTGATTTATGTGAAGGGTGCATTTATGGAAAACAGACAAGAAAGCCTTTTCCAAGTGGACAATCTTGGAGAGCTTCTGAATGTCTTGAGCTAATTCATGCTGACTTATGTGGGCCTATGAGAACTACGTCACTTGGTGGGAGTAAGTATTTTTTGCTCTTTACCGATGACTGTAGTCGAATGAGCTGGGTTTATTTTCTAACAAACAAGTCGGAGACTTTTGAGAATTTCAGGAAGTGTAAGGCACTTGTGGAAAAGCAGAAAGGTACTTTAATAAAGACTCTCCGCACGGATCGAGGTGGTGAGTTTTTATCTAAAGAATTTAACTGTTTTTGTGAAGAGCATGGTATTCACAGGGAGTTGACGGCACCTTATACACCGGAGCAAAATGGAGTAGCGGAACGGAAGAATCGAACGGTTGTAGAAATGGCTAGAAGCTTGCTAAATGCTAGAGGACTTCCGAATCTCTTTTGGGCTGAAGCAGTGGCAACTTCTGTCTACTTGTTGAACATTTCTCCGACAAGGGCTGTCTTAAATCAAACACCATATGAGGCATGGCGAGGTAGAAGACCATCGGTAAGCCACTTAAGGATCTTTGGTTGTATTGCCTATGCTTTGATAAGTTCTCAAGTTCGTCAAAAGCTTGAGGAGAAATCTGAAAAATGCATTTTTGTTGGATATTGTAATCAATCCAAAGCATATCGGTTATATAATCCTCTTAGTGGCAAATTAATTATAAGGAGAGATGTAGTTTTTGATGAAGATGCGAGTTGGAATTGGAATAAAAAAGATGAAGAGACTCAAGTTCAGATCTCAACGGAGAGCGAGACTCCAACAACTGAAGGTGTTGAATCAGTTCCCACAAACTCTCTTACTCCTTTCGGGTCACCAGCTTCCTCACCATCAACTTCAAGAAGTGGCAGCTCATCCTCTTTACAGGAATCTTCTGATGAAACGCCTCCTACAAATTTTAGATCTTTGAGAGAGATCTATGAATCTTGTCAATTTGCTCTTTTTGTTACAGATCCTACAACATTTGAAGAAGCAGCAACAAAGGAGGAATGGCGGAATGCAATGAAAGAAGAGTTAATGGCGATCCAGAAGAATGAAACATGGGAGATGGTGGATCTACCTGAAGGCAAGAATGCAGTTGGTCTCAAGTGGGTCTTCAAAACAAAATATCATGCTAATGGAACCGTTCAAAGGCACAAGGCTCGGCTCGTGGCTAAAGGATATTCGCAACAGCAAGGTATTGATTTCGAAGAAACTTTTTCTCCAGTTGCTCGATTTGAAACTGTGAGAGTTGTCATAGCATTGGCTGCACAACTACATTGGCCTGTTTATCAATTCGATGTCAAGTCTGCGTTTCTAAATGGAGACTTGCAAGAAGAAGTTTATGGCGCTCAACCTGAAGGGTTCGTAATCGAAGGCAAGGAGGCGAAGGTGTACAAGTTGAGAAAGGCACTCTATGGGTTAAAACAAGCTCCACGGGCATGGTATAGCAAGATTGATGGCTACTTTCGTCAAAATGGCTTCACAAGAAGTGAAAATGAGCCCACCCTTTACGTGAAAAAGCAAGGTAGAGATGATGTTATCATTGTTTGCCTTTATGTTGATGACATTATATATATGAGCTCCTCTGATTCTCTTGTGGCTGATTTTAAGTCTAACATGATGAAGAAATTTGAGATGTCAGACATGGGTTTATTGCATTATTTTTTTGGCCTTGAGGTGAAGCAAGGAATTGATGGGATTTTTATCTCACAAAGAAAATATGCAATAGATCTTCTCAAAAGGTTCAGTTTACTCAATTGCAAACCAGCTGTTACGCCTATGAATATGAATGAGAAGTTGCAACTTGAAGATGGTACAGAGGAGGCTAATGCAAAGAATTTCAGGAGCTTGGTTGGAGGTTTGATTTATTTGACTCATACTAGACCAGATATTGCTTTCTCGGTTGGTGTAATTTCCAGGTTCATGCAAAATCCCACGAAGCATCATCTTGGAGCAGCAAAAAGGGTCTTACGCTATGTTGCTCGAACCACAAATTATGGGATTTGGTATACTCAAGTCTCGAACTTCAGCCTCTACGGGTTCACCGATAGTGACTGGGCGAGTTCATTGGATGATCGAAAGAGCACCTCAAATGTTTTCAATCTTGGGTCAGGAGCAATCACTTGGAGTTCAAAGAAGCAAGTTACAACAGCATTATCTTCTTCAGAAGCAGAGTACATTGCAGCAACTTCAGCAGCCTGTCAAGCAATTTGGCTTAGAAGAATTCTTGCAGATCTTCACCAAAAGCAAGAAGGTGCGACGGATATTTTTTGTGATAACAAGGCAACGATTGCAATGACAAAAAATCCAGCTTTCCATGGAAGGACTAAGCATATCGATATTCGCTTACACTTCATTCGAGACCTGGTTGCAAGTAAAGAAATTGTGCTGAGGCACTGCAGTACACATGTACAGGTGGCGGATATTCTGACAAAATCACTTCCAAGAGATAAGTTCGTTTACTTCAGATCAAGTCTTGGAGTTTGCAATTTTGAATCAAGGGGGAGTGTTGAAGAATGATTCAAAAGTAGTGGGTCCACGTTTTGTGTCAACAAGTCCTAGTATTTAGGAAGTTTGTTTATTATTTCTGTCTGATATATTTAGTGGTTATAGGAAGTTGTTCACGTGCCTACTTTATAGCTATGTAGTTGAGATAGTGGAGTAAAGCTAGTTTCTTTTGTAAGCCTATATATAGGCCCCCCTGTTGAATTTAATGAAGTACGAGAGTAATTCAGAATAAAGTTATTTTCTTTTCTCTGTTTTTTCTTAGTTTCCAAAGAAAACTTTATCCTCTTCCCAACAACCATGCCGCCTATGCATGCTTTTCAAGTAAACTAATTAAACTATCACAACTGCGAATATATAATGACGTGATGATAATACGAACCAACGATCAGTTTAGATGGCTAGGTATCATGACAATGTAATTTCATAATGCCCGTGGATACAAGCTAGATGTAGAGCAGTGTTTCCATCCTTGTCTTGCTCGTTTAAAAGATCAGTGAAAGCTTTTGTATTCAACAAAGTCTTTACTACAGAAACCTGTTTATGATCCACAGCAACATGGGGGGCCATCCTTCTTTCCTTATCGGACAACTCACTGACATCTGGACAGTTTTGGATGAGTGTTTTTATCACGTTAACGTTCCGTTCCTTGCCAAAATGTGAAGTGCGGACATGCCTTCTCCATTCATGATGGAAGCAAGAGGACTTTTGGCTTGTAAAAATCTTTTTATGATTCTAGACTTTCCCATGTTTGCAGACTAGTGATGAGGCATCCATCCAATCTCGTCTGGTATATCTAAAGTGTCTGGACCACATTTTCTCAGCACACATCTTCCTCAGAATCTGAAAACAAATGGAAAGACGCACGTTAATTATGATAAATTATATCTGATCTGATGAATACATGGAATACATTTTGTAGAATGCCCTTTTCTTTTCTATCATTCTCAACTTTCCGAATATACAGACATGTTTTGATTCCTGAAGCAGATGATGCTTTGACAGTGGATCAATATAGGCCAATTGCTTTGGAAAATACTCCTTCAAAGTGGTTAGGAAGATTATTTCAACTAGGCTTGGATAAGATTTTATTTCCAATGTAGTTTGCTTATTTGAAAGGTGGAAGCTTCTTGGATTTCATTGGTGTGGATTGTTTTCGTGTAGGTTTTTATTTTGTGAGTTTGAGAAAGTGTTAATTTTGTATCCCATTTAGAGTCTATAAATATATCTATTGTATTTAGAGTGATGTGTGATTAGAAGAATAGAAAGAGTGTCTCTTCTTTTCGACGAAATGTAAGAAGAGATATAGACAAAAGGTGTAAGGGGTGTTGGATAAAGTAAAGTTAAAAGAGAGTTTTTATAATCGTATAATTTTGAAGTAGTTAATGAATTTATTATTCATCTCACATAGATGTAGTCAAATTTGTCACCTCAAATTCAACACCCTACTTCCTATTAATTAACCATAAAACCTACGAAGTTTTGTTCGTACTCAAAAGTTTTCACCAATTTTTGCGTGAGACCCGGAAACCACAATTTCACCTTCTCCTTCTCTTCCACCGACGCGGGCCGCACTGTCACCTTCCGCCGCCGCTGCCGCATCCACTTTACAAGTCGTTCCCCCTCCTCCAAACTCCCATTTTGTGAGTGGTTCTTTTTTTTTTTTTTTTAATTATGGTTTATAATAATGGAATTACTTTGTCAGTTAGATGATTATATATTGGATGATCATCATCAATTCTCCAAATCCAGTTATCAAATACCTACTAGTTTCTCAACGAAACCCAGATTTTAAAAGTTTGCATATAATTTTGACTGCCTTAAAGGTCACAAACAGAAAAGAGTCGAACAAACTAAATCAAAATCCGTTTCTTCTTTACTCTGTTTTGAGAAGAACAAAAAGATTAATCCTTTTCTCGTTTAAAAACTGGAAAAGATTAAACCAAATCTACTCTAATTGAAGTGAGATTCTAAAAGGACGTACAATTATTTTCCTTTTTTTTTTTTCTTCTGAGTTTTAAAAAAGAAAGATTGTAATATATTTGGGTTTGGATCAAGCGTTTGGTTTCAGTAGGTCAGCCTCTGGTATACGGGCTATGGAGTTGCAACTCTATAACTATAGACGGGTCAAGAAAAAGCCAAGTTTTCTCAACAATCCTTTCAAGGGTCACAGACTTAAAATACTTGGATGGGCGTTTGCAATACTTCGTTTATTAAATAAAGTAGCATAATTCCAATCTTTGTCCTGACAAGCCGTGATGGAATCAGAAATTTTTCCTCAACATATAATATGGAGAATTTTATGTTAGGGAAATTTACTTTTGCTAATAGAATTATAAAAATTAAAAAAAAAAGATATTTTCAATCGAAATAATTAGTTTTATAAAATCAAAATTAACATTTTTAAAATTTCTTGACAGGCAACAAAAAGTGGTGAGCATAATATTCTTTTTAGGTAAATAGCTAGGTTGGTCCCTAATTTTTAATAATTCAAGAACTAAATGAGTAAATTACCCTATCATTTTCAACAAAATTCCTGACAAAGACAAGCTTTCTTCTATGATAATCTTATGTGCAGTTCTAATAAATAATTTGTTCTGAAATTAAGTTGAGGTGAATTAAATTAAAAGATTGAGCGCGAATAACAGCGGCATGCATGGCAGTCATGCCGTTCTTTCCGAAGATAGAGCAATTGGGGAAAGTCTCCAAAATGGTGAGAGCCAGCATTGAGGACACCATTTCGGCCATTGTGTACATGATCTTCTTTATGTGTCTACTCTAAAGACAAGCAGTGCCGGTTATATGCACAGAGAATCCATTACTGTCTACTCTTTTATATATAGATATATATATATATATATATATGTATGTATATATATAGGAATAATCTTTAAGACAGTAAGCGTATGTGTCCATTAGACAAATCGTAGCCGTTAGATTAGGGTCCCTTGCCGATGGACGGTAAAGATGAGTTATTGCAAATGAAGTGGTAGTCAGGAAAAATTCTGACATGGATAGGGGGTAGGTTTCAGACGAATACAAGGTCCAGAGGCAAAAGACTTCAAAACTGAGCTATTTATGTGCTGTAGCCATTAATGGTGGTGGTTGGAAATGTGGAATGTTGAGTTTAGTGACTGTAATTGACAACTCTGGTCACGAAATACTAGTAAATATTACGCTCATACATAACATAAAACTTCAAAATAATTCCAGGCAAGGTCACACAACCTGAGTAGATCACAGATAAGGATTTACTCAACAATGTTAGTAAATACTACGCTCATACATAAATTGAGTACAGAGTTGTTATTCTTCCGGTACTTTCAGGCTAATTGCAACTAATCTATTCCTAACAATTGCCCTCAATAAATGCATCAAATGGCTATAAAGAGTCTATCGGCAGTGTGTAAAGTGAAATCCTGCAACAAGATCATGTGACCCATAATCACACAAATTTTTACAGTCTCAACCATATTATAGGAAACTAACCAAGCAATCTCATTTATGAGACCTCCAAAGTTTAAGTTATCGATACTAATTAGTTATGTTAAAATTCCAGCAACAAAAGAGTTTAGTTTTCATTAAAAAAGAGTTTAGTTTTCATTAAAAAAAAAAGTTAACATGTATGAAAACAGTTACAAATATTCAGCATGCCATAACTACAAGCCTCCTGAACAATTTTGATTAATCATTATGATAACGATCGTTAATTTTGCATTAAAATTATCAAAACTAATAACAATAAATAAGCAATCTCAATAGTTTTATGTAATGTATAGATATATATAATATCAAAATTTTGATTAAATTTATTTTATTTCTAATTTACTGCTTGGTTTGGATGTCCCATTCAACTTGTATTATATTCTAATTAAATGAAAGTATTCTAAAATGGTTTGGATATCCCTTAAACTATTGTATTTAAATTTAATGTGTGATTGGATTATTTACATTTTAATAACTATTCTAATTGGTACAAAAGAGAGAGTATGTGATATGCTTGGTAAAAGTGTATAAAAAGGGGAATAGATAAATAGTAAAATAAGTAGATGTACTATTTAAACGGAGGTATAAGAAATATAATATATTAAAAAAACAAATGAATGTTGCATTTTATTTAAGTTGATTAGTGATCCAAATGAGCAGTACATTATATTCAAGTTCCATTAAAATCTCACGAAAAATGAACAATAGAATCCCTATCTCAACTTGAGCACAATACCATGCTTTTGATTTGATTTCCCCACAACAATTTGGTTGATTCAAAGAAATTAACAACTAACCGTACTATAAATTTAAGAATATATGATGTCAATTATGTAGGATTCAAACGAATAAATAAATATTCAAGACATCTTAAACCAACAAGAAAATTCAAGACCCGACTTCACCAATCAAAACAGAACATGAAGCTTTGATGTAAATCTCGTAATTTAAGAAAAATATTATAAATTTTGTATTGTTAAAAAGCGTTTTTTTGTTGTCGCAAGAGATGTTGACTCCATAAGAACATGAATGTTAAGCTTTGATATAAACATGAAATTTTAACAAACCAAATGAGTAAAACATGAGCGAAAATTAACGTAAGGTTCAAATTACAAGATTAACAAGCAAATTTGAGCACAAGTTGCCAAAAATTAAATGTCAGAGAGTCATTGTCATACTTCAAGGCCAAAGCCAACCCTCCATCTTGACTTCATGAAACCATGTAAACATATTGCAAATAGAAAACAACCTGTCGGGCTAGCTAGTACTAACCTACCCAAATCATTACCCTCTCTCTCTCTCTCTCTCTCCACTTTTAAAAGGTTTGATATTAGATGGGTGATTTAGTAAGTGCCAACAAAATGGAGATATACCAAATTTCTCTTATATTAGTTTCTCTTTCTACATTAAAAAAAAATTAACCCTCTTAACAAGGGATTGTTAAATAATTTTTTTTTTGGATTGCTTAATTTTGTCAGATATTTGTGTTAACCACTAATTATGATACTATGTAGTAAACTGTACTTTCATCATTAAAATATTTGCTAATCTTAATGAACTGTTTTTATCATATGCAATTATAAGGTTACCAACGATACGTGATTAGAATTGTTAAAGAACATTTTCACTTACAAACCAGTCCTGTGAATTATATGATTGAAAAAGTATTACAATTATAAGAAAGGATAATCTAAATGACTAGTTTTGTGTCATCTTAAATTATATAGGATAAAGTGAGACAATTATTATTTTTTATGGATCAAATTTAAAATTATCCGGAAGTTTCTCATCAATTAATTATCAAAAGAAAGAAAAACCAAATACAAAAAAAACAAAATAAAAGCCGACATTGATGACCATTAGCCGGCCAAGTCTCTAACCATTATATTGCAATTTCCACACAACAATTTCTATGTAAATATCTACTGTAACCAATCATTCCATTGAATTAGTACGTGGACGGTGAGGATCACTTGAAGTGGAATTGTCATTAGTTGGAATTGTCATTCGGACTTTTGTTTTGTCTGTTACTTATAATGTTAATGTTTTATATATATATATATATATATAAGAAATTATTATTCCAAAGTTCATATTCATATTCTTATTCCACACCGTATTCTTATACCTATCTTACTCTTGCACTCTACATATTACAAGGCAAACACTAGAACTTCTAGGGTCAATATTACATTAAAACATGGAGGAGATGAAAGAGAACGCAAAGGCGTACTTCAAAGCTTCGCCTGAGAGAACCAAGCAATCGGCAATAGAGTTTTTTGACGAGATGGACAGCAACAAAAACGAACGAGTAGAACTCTTCGAGTACTTGCCGTTCACGAAGAGACGAGGCTACACACAAATGAGCAATCCCAACTTCTTCCGCTTGCTGGACGTGGGCCAAAAAGGTTACCTTGACTTTTGGGATGTGATGACCTTCTACTACATAGTCTTGAGTGGAAGGCCTTTTTGTGATGGGTGTGGAAACTTCATAATGGAAACGTTTTTCACCTGCCTGAATTGCTTCCAGGACAGCAAATTCCCTGCAACGAGTCCTACGTTTAATCTCTGCAGCCACTGCTTTCGGCGACAAAATTATTGTCATAACCATAATCAATTCTTGGACAACTTCTTTCTACTCGAGCTCAGCCGAGTTGATCCAAATTTCAACAAGGAGAAAAATGGAGAATACCATAAGGTACAAAAGGGTTTTTTCTTTTCTTTTATTTTCTTTTCATTTTTTTTTCCAAGTCTAAAAATAAATAAATTCCGTTTGGGCTAGTTTAGTGGGGTAAAACCGTGAGTTCCCTTCTTCTTCTTTATTGGGATAAGTAGAAAATTAATTATCTGTTATTTTTATCAAAATAAAAAAATATTGTTGAAATATATCTTTCCAAATTAAGTAACAATATAAAAATAAAAACATGAATTATACATATATATATTTTTTTGAAACAAACCACACGCAAATCCCCGGTAGCTAGATATTAGAAACTTCTTGGATCCCGCGAGTCTAAAGTGAATTGCGTGATATACGAGGGGTTTATTGTGGCAATCGCATGTTGTTTTCATGATATTAAAAAAATTTGAACAATTTTGTTAGGATCTTCTCGTGTTTTCATGAATGAAGAGTCCCCCCCCCCCCCCCCCTGGTTTCTCGATTTTTAGTTTCTTTGTATGAGGAAATGTCCTCATTTCAAGCAATAAAGTTTTCGTTTGAAAACAACTAATAGTTCAAGGTGGTTTCATATGTATCATAAACAAAAAGAACTAAAAGAAAAAAGTTTCTTACATATAGTATAAATGAAAACAGCTGAGATGAAAAAACGTCACAAGGGTTTTTTTTTTTTTTTTTGAGGTAATCGCAAGTTTTTTTATGTTATTTATTTGCAAGGTTGTTTCAATCTTAAAGAAATTTAAATATATAAGAATAATTTTTAAAATAAAATATGAATTTATTTGAAGTTAATTGATTATTATGAAGGATTTATTTGGGAAAGATTACTATAAAAGATTTAAATGAGATGTTTACGGTAATTTTAATTTAATAATAAGATAATACTTATTAAGAAAGAGAAACCTAAAACAAAAAGATGATATAGATAAAGTATCGAAATATCAATTTTAATTGGACGAGTGCATCATATAAACATGATGACATGATACACCCGTACACTAAATCATTTCTCATGTATATATATCCTATCTTGTTGTCGGCAGCCAAGTACTTATGGTCTTTTTAATTTCACTGTGGAAAAGACTCTTCTTTGGTTATTTTCACTAGAAATCATGGTTACAATGATCATCTCTTGTGTGCTTTTTGTCGCAAACACTTCTTCTCCACTACTTTCTGCTTCAAAAACCAATCATCTTATTCTCATTGCAGGATCATCCATCACTACTATCATACATTACACTAACTTTTTTTTTTAATATATATTTATAAATTTTTTAAATAGAGTAAATCATTGATAGCATAGAAATTAAGTATGCTTCCATTATATTGAAACCTATTAACTAACTCCTCTTTTGTCATACACAACTCATTGAATTAAGAAATCAACTACAAATCTTAGCAAAATAAGAAAAGAGAGACAAATCACAAAGAAATCTCTTCACAAAAGCAAAGAACCAATAACCGGGAAAAAAAATCTACTGTGTTTATCAACATTAAAAAAAAAAAAAAAAGAGAATTATCCTTGAAACTTTAATATCACATCACAATTTAGTTAATAAGAATAACGAGCTTTCTGCCAAAGAAAACTCTTCCTTGGAACCCTCCCTAATAAAGAAAAATATTGACGTTAGCTTTGTCCCACAACCAAGTCAATTACCCTAGTCGTCCTCACCGTAAGTCAGGGACCAGCTTGTTGGCTGAAAGACATGCATGTATTAGGCTAGTTTTCCTCATATGCACACACACACACACGCACATTCCCACCCACACAAGAATCAAAAACCAGCTGTGACTATGGGCTGGGCTAAAGCCTCTTCTTCTGCTTCTTCTTTTCGGTTCTTTTTTCTTTTTTTCTTTTTTTTTTTTTTTTGGGTTTTTCTGAAGGTTGGGCTAGAGCTACTTGATCAACGAATTGGACAAATGAGTTCATGCTCTTACCGAATCTTATAAAAAAACACTGTTGTTTTTATTTTTTATTTTTGGAATAAATTTTTATTCTTATTTTTGGGTAATTGTTAAATTGTCCCTGAATTATTTTAAAAGCATTGCTTTAGTCCTTACATTTTTCATTTCATAAGGAAGTCCCAAGATTCTTTTCTTTTTCTTTTTTTTTTTCCCCCTTGTTGTACTATTGGTCAGATTGGTGCCTAGCTTTAAATTGTTAAACGAATTCATCACGTGAGCTATACATCACCTAAACTTGAATGGGACTTCTTAATAAACTATCATATAATTTAAAGAATTTTAAAAAACTGAAAAATCAATTTAATAAATGAAATTAAAATCGAATTAAAAAAATCAAAAATCCTAGTACTTGTTATAAAAAATAAAAAAACAAAAACAAAAACTTTGAACTTCTTGTTGAAATTATGAAATTTAAATCTTAAATTTGATAGCTTAAAAAAAAACTTGAATCTGAACTTTTAAATTAGTTTTTGAAAATTCAAACTCCAAAATAAAAATTTTAAGTATATCCATATGTAAAGGAATATGATTTTTGCCCATCTTTTCCTTTTAAACTTGAATGATAAATGTGTAGAAAATTATATCCTAGCTTAAAAAATTGCCTATTACGTACATTTTATCAAAACTTTTGGTCACCTGCGAAAAAAAAAAGAGAAGTTTTTTTTTTTTTTTATTTTATTTTTATTTTTATTTTTATTTTTATTTTTTTAAAGAAAATGCAAAAAGAGTAGTTAATATGGAAATGAAAGGGGGAAAAGAAACATTTTAAAATAGGATAAGGGAAGACTGTGGGTGCCACAATTAAGTGGGATTAATTTCATTCTCTCTTTTGATTTCTCTTGCTACATAAATATTTGATTAAAAAAAATAAAAAATCTTTTTCTAAGTTTCTTTCATGGTTTATAGTCTAATATATAAATGTTGTTCTTATGCATACGTTTTTGGAAACTGCTTGCTTTCAATAAGTTTGTTACTTACCACAGATTTGCTTCTTATTAATTATAACATTGTATGATCAACATATAATTCTTAATTAACAAAAGACTAGTCAAACATACCGCATACTGTGAAATAGAATCAATTTTGTCTTAATCTCTAATGTTTATAATAACTAATTAAAACTAGTTAATCTTCCCAGAATCTCCAGACAATAGATTTAATAATTTAATTTGCCCAATTTAGACCATTTCTTGTAAGTATTAATGATATTTTTGCACAGAAAAAATATCATTTTTCTGATATTTGATTGTCAACAAGACAACATTGTCAACGAGACAAAGTTCAACCCCTTAATTTACTAGGCAATTCTTGATCTCTATATTAACACGGTTTGGACACAGATATACATATTATGTGTACATTATATGTGTGTGTGTGTATATATACATATAGACGTAGGCATCTCTTTTGTTACGTCTATACAAATTTAAAACTACCAATTGAGTCAGTGACAGTGAAGTTCTTGTGGCAATCCCAATTTTTTTTTTTTTTTTTTTTCTAATGGGAGGGATTCAAAATATATGTTTTATTTTAGAATTGAATGAAAAACTTTTATCAGACTATGCCTGCAACTACAACAATCTAAATTTTTAGTCTCAGATAAATATTGAAACTTGTTTTTCAATTTTTGACGTATGGGATATATTGGTGCAGCCAAGTACTTCAAATCCAGGAATCTCTTCATCACGGCCAACTAAAACCAAGCCAGATAATTCGATGGCAATCGTGGTTGCGACAAATCCACAGCGTAACATGGTGAGTTCCCATCTTCTTCTTTATTGGGATAAGTATAAAATTAATTATTTGTAATTTTTATCGAAATAATCCTATATTGTTGAAATATGTCTTTCTAAATTAAGAAAAAATATAAATATAAAAACATGAAATGTACATATTTTTATTTTTTGAAAGAAAGCACTCGCAAACACACACATAATTGAGTAAATTGTCAATTTTGGGTGGTCGAATCACTGGTAAATTACGAGGGGTTTGTTGTGGCAATCCTCAATGGTCGATCCTCGCCAGCATGATGGTAGCTGGTTGGGCACAAGTGGACATCATGCGGGCCTTTTAGGTTGTTGTTGTTTTGTTTTTGTTTTTGTTTTGTTTTTGTTTAATCCTCTCTCTATCTTCCTGAAAGACATTATTCTTTCCGAGAAGAAAAAGGAAGGTTGGGTTGTTTGATGGAGAAGAAGTTGAGAACAACGAAAGGTTATAAATCAACGGTCCCTTTATTTTCTAATCCTTTTTAAGTTCGAAAAGAAAAGAGCAGAAAATATTTGACAAAAAAAATTTGATACCAAATAACCAATTTTGGTATAATATTATACCCTAAACGCAAGTCATCTTCTAATTTACAATCCTAAAAATATAATAAAAACAAAGCAAAACATATACTAGAAGAACAATGAAAGCAAACAACTAAAAAAACAACAAAGAGATTCCTCAAACACATCTTTTGGTATAATATTAGGGCATAAATGTAAAATAATCTAGCTTAGACATTTTCTTTCCCATTCTGTCTCTTATGCCAAACAATCTATATGAAAGAAAAGCTCAACTATTTCTTTTCCATTTTCTCACTACTATCGATATATTGCTTCTCTTCTTCTATATTTTCCATCTTTCTTACCAAACATAATATAAGATTTTATGTGTGGTTTTGTTTGGTTTTTTTTTTTTTTTTTTTAATTTTTTTGACCACCTCAACACTAGATGGAAATTTGTATTTCGACAAAATACAAGGGCTATATTGCAATTATCCCTATGTATCACCCCCTTACCTTGCCTATTGAAATTAGTCTGAATTTGATGATTGTTTTTATTGGATTTGAACTTTTTGTATTAATGTTGGCAAACTCGATTCCTTGGATAATCTCTCCAATGGGAATAACAATTTCACTTCATTAACTATCTGCTTCCAAAATCTCTTTTCCTGCAGATCATATATATGCTTTGATAAGCAGTTAGTCAAAATTATGATTTAATAAGACTATGTTGGTCTCTGTGTAATAATCCGCAGGAGGATTATGTGAATTATCAATTAGTTAAAACCAATAATAAAACATTTATATCATTACCATTTACACATTAATCAGACATTGTTTAAATTCATGATGTGTGAGTTATCTCTTGATTCCCGTCACCACTATTTATATAAAAAAATAAATCCTGCAGATGCTGGACAAAGCGTTACAGCTAACGCAGATAGCAGCGGCGGTGGGAAGTTTTTTGGTCACTGCCCAGTTTTGCACCATCATGTGAACCAAAATGCTTGCAGATGCGCTTGCTGTGTGTTCTCCTTCCAGTGTGGACGCCTTAATATTGCGGATCGGACATCTTTCTTAGGCCATATTTTTACCTTTCGCTTTCCTTCAAGTTCTTGAAATAGTATTACAATATCATTGTACTGATTCCTAGCTAGCTATTTATTTTGATTAATGTTAGGTTCATAATTTTGTCATCCTTAATATACTCATGGTTGTGATTGTTTAACTTTACATTATTATTATTGTTATTATTATGTTGAGAAAAAGTGGATCAATAATGTCCTCACACATTTTATCTCCCATTTATTTGGGAATTTAATTGAACTTTAAGTGGAAACAGTACTAAAATCTGACATATTCTCTCATAAGGCTTGGTCAGGTTACTTATATAATTTATGTTCAGTTCTTTGCTATATATGTTTGAACTATTTTGTTTCCCTAATGGTCTTTTGAATTAATTTTTGCAATATTATACTCATAAGGAATATCTAAAGTTTGAGAGTGCTACTTCGATCTTGGAATGACAATATTCTCCATGGAGACGACATCGTGTGGGGGCTTCGATCCAATTAGGACAGAAATGGATAAAGTCTTTTCCTTGAATATAAAGCAGGATGGGGACAGAGGAAGCATCCCGTCCCACCACCCATTGACATATATATATCACATAAATTTATATTATAATATTATAGTATCATTATTTCACCTTGGATTAAACCTAATTATGATGATGACTTTATAGGTATATAATTTTGATAAAATGATTGTACTCGTAGAAAAGTGAACCCAGCTTTGCAAATCTTTTCCTTTTACCAATCAGGTTAGAAACTTGAATGACAAATATGTAGAAAATTATAAAAAAAAACTTTACAATAGGACAAGGGAAGAGTACTGTGGGTGCCAACTAATTAACTGGGATATTATTTCATTCTCTCTTTTGATTTCTCTTACTACATAAATCTTTAATTAAAAAAAAAAAAGAAAACAAAAATCTTGTTCTAAGTTTCTTTCATGGTTTATAGTCTAATATATAAATATTGTTCTTATGCATACATTATTGGAAACTGTTTGCTTTCAATAAGTTTGTTTACAATGCCAGAGATTTGCTTCTAATTAATTATAGCATTGTATGATAAGTATATAATTTTTAATTAATAAATGACTGATCAAACATACTGCATAATTTTGAATAGAACCAATCATGTCCTAAGCTCTAATGTTTATAATAATTAACTAGAACTAGTTATTCTTCCCAGAATCTCCAGACAACAGTCATAATAGTTTAATTTGGCTAGTAATGCATGTCAGACCGTTTCTTGTAAGTATCAATGACATTTTTACACAGAATATCATTTTTCTGATATTTGACTGTGAACGAGACAAAGTTCAATGCCTTTATTTCCTAGGCAATTCTTGATCTCTATATTAGCACGGTTTGGACACAAATATATATGAATATTATATGTGCATATGTCACATATATATAGATGTAGACATCTCTTTCGTTACGTCTACAAAAATTTAAAACTACCAATTGTGTTGTGATCTAGCTCTTCATAGACGAGGTCAAAAATTTCATACCCAAATCAGAGAGTTATATCGATATTTATATGGATATGTATATACATATATATTTTTTCTCCACCTCCATTTCGTTTCTTTTTCTGAATACGTAATTGTGGGTATATTTAATTCCTCAAATCCGTCTTTATCAGTTTTTTTTCCTTGAATGATAGACCAATGCAGACTATACGATCCTTCTGAGGAACTTAACATAGTTGACAAAGTAATTAATCTGAGAATTTACCAAATGTTTTTAATTACCAAAATTTATATGGATGCGAACCTTGATTAATTGGCCGTACGGTACGTGCATTAAATGCTGGGAAGAATTTCGAGAACATTTCAGCATGAGTTGTACTTCATGAACCTATATGTATCATACCCGATCAAGCACTTCAATATATTGCCTCAATTACTGCACCATTAATTCAGGTTTTTTATAACTATAACATTTTACGGGAGCTCTCGTGTCCGGCACCCCATTTTTGCTAGACACGAGCGGTAGTCTCCGCTCTCCCAAAACGAATGGCTACCGATCTCCTTGTTCTCTCCATCTCAATTTCGCCAGAAACCATCGTCGCTGGCAAGAGAGTTTGAGCCTCCATCTCTGCCATTATCTCTGCGGTCAATGTTGTCAGGTTCTACCTGTTAAGCCTGTTCGAAAGAAAGAGGAAGGCGGCGTTGATGTTCACGTCGCGGTGCTCGGTGAGTGCAATCATGACAAGCTGGAGAGCGTGGTGAAGGGGCTGAGTTTCAGGGTGGTGAAGATGAAGGACGTTCAGGTGAGGTTGCAAGGATGCTCGGAGGAGAGGAAGGGAGGCTCTCTGCCATTGTCTGTGGGTTGTACTACTCCTCTTTTCGAGTTGAGTCGTGCTCATTCATTGCTCGTCCCGCTGGCCCACACAGCTACCGGACCCGTGAGCTTTCCTAACATCTTATGTAGAAAGAAAGAAGAGCTGTTTGGAGACTTTTTGTTTCTTCGTCCATATTATCATGTAGAGGTTTTGCTTTTAGTCAGTAGAATTGAAACAGTGACTTTTTAATAGTGTCTGGAATCAAATTTTTAAAATTATTTTTGAAATCAAAATAACTAAAACTATTAAAATAAATATTAAAATATATAGTTTAAACCTGACAAGGTTTAAAGATCGTTCGAATGAGCTTTTCCCAAATGCCCATATTTTATGATTTCAATGGAAAGTTTTTTTTGAGATTAGATCTTCTAAGAGATTATTTAATACTTCAAAAAACAACATTTGAACTCATGATGCTTAAAGCAGCTTTTAAAATACTCTGTTAAATAAGCCCTAAATATTTGTATTGGAAGAGGCCTTCATTATATATTTTTTATAAACTAGTAATTTAGAACTTATCTCAATCTTTAACGCCTTGAGCAGTTTAGTTTTATGCTTAAATCCAGTCTCCTCAACTTGAAGATAGATTGCTAATAATAGCGTGAATCAGAGTTCTATTTGTTATAATATAGACAACTAGGAAATGCAAAATTTATTCAAAAAGTCCATGGGAGAAAAAGTGACTCAAAACATAGTAAACAAGTGAACGAGGAATATAGAATCCTTGTAAAGGACACTAAACCATACATAGGTAGACTACATTTCAAAACCAGTTTGCAACCATGCCGCCTATGCATGCTTTTCAAGTAAACTAATTAAACTATCACAACTGCGAATATATAATGACGTGATGATAATACGAACCAACGATCAGTTTAGATGGCTAGGTATCATGACAATGTAATTTCATAATGCCCGTGGATACAAGCTAGATGTAGAGCAGTGTTTCCATCCTTGTCTTGCTCGTTTAAAAGATCAGTGAAAGCTTTTGTATTCAACAAAGTCTTTACTACAGAAACCTGTTTATGATCCACAGCAACATGGGGGGCCATCCTTCTTTCCTTATCCGACAACTCACTGACATCTGGACAGTTTTGGATATGTGTTTTTATCACGTTAACGTTCCGTTCCTTGCCAAAATGTGAAGTGCGGACATGCCTTCTCCATTCATGATGGAAGCAAGAGGACTTTTGGCTTGTAAAAATCTTTTTATGATTCTAGACTTTCCCATGTTTGCAGACTAGTGATGAGGCATCCATCCAATCTCGTCTGGTATATCTAAAGTGTCTGGACCACATTTTCTCAGCACACATCTTCCTCAGAATCTGAAAACAAATGGAAAGACGCACGTTAATTATGATAAATTATATCTGATCTGATGAATACCTGGAATACATTTTGTAGAATGCCCTTTTCTTTTCTATCATTCTTCAACTTTCCGAATATACAGACATGTTTTGATTCCTGAAGCAGATGATGCTTTGACAGAGGATCAATATAGGCCAATTGCTTTGGAAAATACTCCTTCAAAGTGGTTAGGAAGATTATTTCAACTAGGCTTGGATAAGATTTTATTTCCAATGTAGTTTGCTTATTTGAAAGGTGGAAGCTTCTTGGATTTCATTGGTGTGGATTCTTTTCATGTAGGTTTTTATTTTGTGAGTTTGAGAAAGTGTTAATTTTGTATCCCATTTAGAGTCTATAAATATATCTATTGTATTTAGAGTGATGTGTGATTAGAAGAATAGAAAGAGTGTGTCTTCTTTTCGACGAAATGTAAGAAGAGATATAGACAAAAGGTGTAAGTGGTGTTCGATAAAGTAAAGTTAAAGAGAGTTTTTATATTTGTATAATTTTGAAGTAGTTAATGAATTTATTATTCATCTCACATAGATGTAGTCAAATTTGTCACCTCAAATTCAACACCCTACTTCCTATTAATTAACCATAAAACCTACGAAGTTTTGTTCGTACTCAAAAGTTTTCACCAATTTTTGCGTGAGACCCGGAAACCACAATTTCGCCTTCTCCTTCTCTTCCACCGACGCGGGCCGCACTGTCACCTTCCGCCGCCGCTGCCGCATCCACTTTACAAGTCGTTCCCCCTCCTCCAAACTCCATTTTGTGAGTGGTTTTTTTTTTTTTTTTTTTTATTATGGTTTATAATAATGGAATTACTTTGTCAGTTAGATGATTATATATTGGATGATCATCATCAATTCTCCAAATCCAGTTATCAAATACCTACTAGTTTCTCAACGAAACCCAGATTTTAAAAGTTTGCATATAATTTTGACTGCCTTAAAGGTCACAAAAAGAAAAGAGTCGAACAAACTAAATCAAAATCCGTTTCTTCTTTACTCTGTTTTGAGAAGAACAAAAGATTAATCCTTTTCTCGTTTAAAAACTGGAAAAGATTAAACCAAATCTACTCTAATTGAAGTGAGATTCTAAAGGACGTACAATTATTTTCCTTTTTTTTTTTTCTTCTGAGTTTTAAAAAAGATTGTAATAATTTGGGTTGGATCAAGCGTTTGGTTTCAGTAGGTCAGCCTCTGGTATACGGGCTATGGAGTTGCAACTCTATAACTATAGACGGGTCAAGAAAAAGCCAAGTTTTCTCAACAATCCTTTCAAGGGTCACAGACTTAAAATACTTGGATGGGCGTTTGCAATACTTCGTTTATTAAACAAAGTAGCATAATTCCAATCTTTGTCGTGACAAGCCGTGATGGAATCAGAAATTTATCCTCAACATATAATATGGAGAATTTTATGTTAGGGAAATTTACTTTTGCTAATAGAATTATAAAAAAAAAAAAAAAAAAAAAAAAAAAAAGATATTTTCAATCGAAAGAATTAGTTTTATAAAATCAAAATGAACATTTTTAAAATCTCTTGACAGGCAACAAAAGTGGTGAGCATAATATTCTTTTTTGGGTAAATAGCTAGGTTGGTCCCTAATTTTT
>CM046368.1:9599686-9634109 GCA_025413025.1 Ficus hispida | reverse complement strand
AAAATGTAGATTACACGACAGAGATTACACGACGGTTCCAAGAAACCGTCGTGTAAACTTGACTTTACACGACGGTTCCAAGAAACCGTCGTGTAAACTTGACTTTACACGACGGTCAATAAACCGTCGTGTAAAGTGTGTTTCGCACACACTTTACACGACGGTTCAAGAAACCGTCGTGTAAAGTGTGTCGCACACACATTACACGACGGTTTCTTTGAACCGTCGTGTAAAGTCAAGTTTACACGACGGTTTCTTGGAACCGTCGTGTAAAGTGTCGCGCTTTACACGACGGTTCTAAGAAACCGTCGTGTAAAGTGTGTTTCGCACACACATTACACGACGGTTTCTTTGAACCGTCGTGTAAAGTCAAGTTTACACGACGGTTTCTTGGAACCGTCGTGTAAAGTGTCGCGCTTTACACGACGGTTCTAAGAAACCGTCGTGTAAAGTGGGATTCGCACACACTTTACACGACGGTTCCAAGAAACCGTCGTTTAAAGTGATACTTTACACGACGGTTCCAAGAAACCGTCGTGTAAAGTTTCAATGTGTATTATTAATTCTGTTTTTCCAGCAGCCCTCATTTTATCTCACAGAACTATCGCGCAGCCGCGAAAAATATCACAGAAACCTGCGAATCCACGGCTCCTCTACTACGAACCAACATCTCCTCCTGCGAATCACACTTTGACGGTTTTTTGTAAGTATAGTGATTATTACTTACTCTTCTTTTTAGTTATTCGATTTTTTTTTACTTTTAGTAAATGTCAAAAATGGTATATTTTTTTTCTTCTTGAAAGAATGATTAATTATTTGTTGAATTTTTTCAATAGCTTCTATATATATATATATATATATATATATATAATGTGGTTTAAATGCAAAAACTTGATTATTGAATAAATTGTATGATATATTTATTATCGATTTAGGACGGGTTCTTGGAAATGGATCGAAAATGGATGTGGGCTAATAGATTGACAAGAAAATATCGAGATGGTGTTGAAGAATTTTTATCATTTTGCCGAAATTCACATGAAGAATGAAAGATTCGATGTCCTTGTGTGGATTGTGGAAATCATAGATCCCATTCAGTTGATGAAAGTTAGAAGACACTTGCTTGCCCGTGGGATTATTTGTTCCTACCAAACATGGTATTTACACGGTGAAATGTGTTTTAATCCATCATCGAAGAATAAAGCGAAGAACCTATTGTTGAGGAAGGGGTAGGAGATAATTTGTTTGATATGGTTAATGATTTGGAAGACAGTTTGTGCATCGTCCGGAGTTATTTGAAGCAATGGTGAATGATGTCGAGATGCCCTTGTATGACGGGTGTAGTAAATATACGAAATTGTCCGCTTTGGTCAAATTATGGAACATGAAGGATCGGGAGGTTGGACAAATTCTAGTTTCACGGCTCTTTTAGAATTTCTAAGAGAGGTTCTACCGGTTGATAATAAAATACCCTCTAGTATGTACGAAGCTAAGAAGACGTTGAGCACTTTGGGAATGGAATATGAAAAAATTCATGCATGTCCAAATGATTGCGCCCTTTACCGAGATGCGTACGCGGATTTGGATGAATGTCCGGTTTGTAAGGAGTCAAGGTGGAAGAAGGGCAAGAATCCAACGAATTGCAGTAAAGGTGTGCCGGCAAAGGTGTTATGGTACATTCCTCCGGCACCACGTCTGCGGCGTTTATTCCGTAATGCCGAGCATGCCAAGAATTTGACTTGGCATCATGATAAACGTGTTGAAGATGGCATGCTTAGACATCCAGCAGATGCACCACAATGGAAGACCTTTGATGCTGATCATCCTGAATTTAGTTCGGAACCACGGAATCTACATCTTGGTTTGTCGGCGGACGGAATGAACCCACATGGTAATATGAGTAGTAGACATAGTACTTGGCCCGTCATACTTGTCAACTACAATCTCCCCCCGAAGTTGAGCATGAAGCGGAAGTTCTTGATGTTGACATTATTGATATCAGGTCCTCAACAACCAGGGAATGACATTGATGTGTACTTAGCACCACTAATCGATGATCTAAAGAGTTTATGGGAAAAGGGGATCGAGGTTAGAGATGCGTTCCGTCAAGAGACATTCACACTCCGTGCAATGTTGATGTGGACAATTAATGACTTTCCTGCTTATGGTAATCTATCTGGTTATTCAGTCAAGAGTTCTATCGGCTGTCCTGTTTGTATGAAAGAAACATCTTCCATCCGATTGAAGAATGGTAAGAAAACCGTTTACCTTGGTCATAGGAGATTCTTACCACAAAATCATCGATACTGCAAACAGAAAAAGGCTTTTGATGGTAATACAGAAGAAAGAGCCCCTCCGCGGGTTTTGATGGGTGAAGACGTTTATGAGATGGTTAAGGAATTGAAAGTGGTTCTCGGGAAAAGAAAGCGGCGTAACAACGATCCCGTGGTTGATGGACCTTGGAAAAAGCGGTCAATCTTCTACGAACTTCCATATTGGAGGACATTTTTTGTTCGTCATTGCTTGGATGTCATGCATATTGAGAAAACGTTTGTGAATCAATTGTGGGCACGTTGCTAGACATTCCTAATAAGAGCAAAGACGGTGAAAAAGCACGGTTAGATCTTAAGGACTTGAAGATTAGACCTAACTTGATCCCTACGAAAAAAGGGAATGCAACTTACTTACCTCCGGCGAAGTACACGTTATCGAGACAGGAAAAAAGAAAGCTTTGTGAGTGGCTGTCTTCTGTTAAAGTGCCCAACGGGTATTCTTCCAACATCAAAAGGTTGGTGTCTATGAAGGATTTGAGGCTGATTGGAATGAAAACACATGATTGTCATATCTTGATGCAACAGTTATTACCGCTGGCATTACGAGGAGTTTTAACGAAGGATGTAAGATTCGCAATTACCAAATTATGCTCTTTTTTCAACTCGATTTGCTCTAAGGTAATTGATCCATTGACACTAGATTTGCTACAATCAGAGTTAGTTAAGACGTTGTGCTTGCTTGAGAAGTACTTTCCACCCTCATTTTTTGACATAATGATTCATCTAACGGTGCACTTAGTCCGGGAAGTGAAGCTATGTGGACCGGTTTACTTGAGATGGATGTATCCTTTTGAAAGGTACATGAAGGTTTTGAAGGGTTATGTCAAGAACCGAAATAGGCCAGAAGGATGTATAGTAGAAAGCTACATTGCAGAAGAATCCGTCGAATTTTGCTCCGAGTATTTGTCCACCGCGGAAGCGATTGGGTTGCCAAAGACTACAAACATTGACTGGAAAGGACTATCTGTCGGTATTCCATCTTCGGTTGATCGAGGTGAATGGGAAAAAGCTTGTCTCTATACCTTACAAAATAGGGTTGAAGTTGAGCCCTTTATTGAGGTTCACCTACAGGAATTAAGAGATAGCAATCCAAGAAGAGGAAGAAATGAAAAGTTGCTTATAGATGAACATAATCGGACGTTTCGTCAGTGGCTCCGAAGACATGTCTTACAGAATGACAGCTTTTCACAGGAGTTAATGAACCTCGCTAGAGGACCGTCGACCGTTGTTACACGTTATACATCATACTTCGTCAATGGTTATACATTCTACACTCGCGAAAGAGATGAGAAGCATCCTGTTCAAAATAGTGGTGTTAGTATCCGAGCCAAGTCAATGCATATTTCATCTGCAAAGGACAAGAATCCAGTTTATGGAACTATGAACTACTTCGGGTTTATTGAAGATATTTGGGAACTCGATTACTGTGGGTTACATATAGCACTATTTAAGTGCAAATGGGCCGACAATAATTATGTATGGACTGACAGTGATGGCATCACAGTAGTGGACTTTAGACGATTGAGATACAAAAATGATCCATTCATTATGGCATCACAGGCAATCCAAGTATTTTATACAACGGATCCCAGCAATTTAGAGTTGTTCCTAGTAGTACCGATGCAGCAAAAAATTCTCCATGGTCAAGAAGATGAGGAAGATTGCTCCGACATTCCTCCTTTCACACAGGGATTGCCACCGGTTGAGGAGATTGACGTGCTCGATGATGATGTTTCCCACTTGGTTCGACCGGATATTGAATGGACCCGTGTTGAGCAAGCAAAAAGAAAAAAGAAAAAAACTTGAACATTATGCCATTTATTTTGTACAAAACATTACTTTATTTATATTATATTCCTAATAGTATTATATGTTTATTTTGTTATGTTCATTGCTTTATATATATATATACCGTGACTATTAATTTCGATCCAAGCCACAACAGTAGTACATATATATGTGAAAATTTGGTAAATAAAACAGGGTTATTAGATAAAGAAGTTTCAGATTTTGGGTAAATGGTATGGAGAATACACGACGGTCCCAGAAGGAACCGTCGTGTATTCTCACGCAGGCGCGCGCCCGCGCGGCGTGGGCGCCCGCATGAGACGCGCGGGCGCGCGCCTTTCTCGGCCTTTTCCCGGTGAATACACGACGGTCCCGGAAGGGACCGTCGTGAAATTGGCAGGCCTTGGTGGATTTCACGACGGTCCCGGAAGGGACCGTCGTGTATTCTTACGCAGCAGGCCGAGATAGGCGCCCGCCCGCGCGGCGTGGGCCCCGCATGAGACGCGCGGGCGCGCGCCTATCTCGGCCTGCTGCGTTAGAATACACGACGGTCCCGGAAGGGACCGTCGTGAAATCCACCGGGCTTGGTCGATTTCACGACGGTCCCTTCCGGGACCATCGTGTATTCCCGTGATTTCACGACGGTCCCGGAAGGGACCGTCGTGTATTCCGAGATAGCCTATATTCCCTCCTGCGTGAGAATACACGACGGTCCCTTCCGGGACCGTCGTGAAAGCGCGCCTATCTTGGTGGATTTCACGACGGTCCCGGAAGGGACCGTCGTGTATTCTTACGCTGCAGGCCGAGATAGGCACGCGCCCGCGCGTCTCAGGCGCCCGCATGAGACGCGCGGGCGCGCGCCTATCTCGGCCTTTTCCCGGTGAATACACGACGGTCCCGGAAGGGACCGTCGTGAAATCTACAAAGACCGGTGGATTTCACAACGGTCCCGGAAGGGACCGTCGTGTATTCACCGGGAATACACGACGGTCTCGGAAGGGACCGTCGTGAAATCCACGATTGGTCGATTTCACGACGGTCCCTCCCGGGACCGTCGTGTATTCCCGGTGAATACACGACGGTCCCGGAAGGGACCGTCGTGAAATCCACCGGTCTTTGTGGATTTCACGACGGTCCCTTCCGGGACCGTCGTGTATTCACCGGGAAAAGGCCGAGATAGGCGCGCGCCCGCGCGTCTCATGCGGGCGCCCACGCCGCGCGGGCGCGCGCCTGCTACTCGTCAGGCCGAACTAGGCGCGCGCCCGCGCGTCTCATGCGGTGCCCGCGCCGCGCGGGCGCGCGCCTATGTAATGAACGGTTTTTAGTCGACGGTTTTTTCTTACCCGTCGTGTAATGCTCAAATTTTTAAAAATTTTCACTTTTCATTTTCAAATTCCGCGCGAAAACCAAGTACTTAAATACAACTTTCCTCTTCATTTCTGTTCAAAATTTCTCTCGCATCTCCATTTTTCTCTTAACACTCTCTAATTTTTCCAAGTACCCACACATACTTCACCAACCCGCCGATACTTCTCGTTTAAAATCCGGTCAATCCGCCATTGCCGTCATTGCCGCCGCCGCCTCCTTCTTGCATTGTACGTGCGTGACTAGTCTTTTTCAGAGAAAAGTAAGTTGACTTCGTATATAAACTAAACCACATTTGGTTCTTTCAGGAGTTAAAGAATTCTTGTTGCAAATCAGTGTGTTTGTTTTTAATATTTCTCTTTGTAGCAGAGAAAAATGATTGTGGATCGTTACTTTTTAGCTGGCGAAGGTACAACAAGGTGTGCAACAAGGTGTGCAACAACAACAACAACAACTTTTGTTCCACTTTAACAACATGAACATGGCGATGAGGCCTTTGGCTTTTTATGCACATAGTATCATGCGTGACGGTAATCAGATTGAGATCCCAATACCATCCACCATCATGACTACAGTGATGCCTGTCTTTCTGAGTTTTGAAGATATTTATGAGTTCATAAATTTACAAGAAATCAGTGCAAATTGTATATTAGTCTACATGAGGTACGACATTCTATCTCTAAAATTTCTATAATCTGGAAATCCTTCTATATCTCAGGTATAGTAACAATTCTGATATGCTTATATGCAGATATTTGGAGGAGCTATGTAGGAGTAACGGCCTCGCTGACAAGTTTGCGTTTGTGTCTCCAACCTTAATCTCACCGGTGAGAACAGATACTGAAGATGCTGGCATGAGAGACCGAGCAGACAATCTTATCAGCTTTTTGCGTGATGGACCAAAAGGCCGGATTTATCTTATGCCACATAACAGACGGAGACATTGGGTGTTGGGAGTCATTGACCCATGGGAGGACTTCGTCCTTTATTTTGATCCTCTTCGAGAGAAGAAACGAGACGATTTTACGGAGCTAATCAGCGTGTAAGTCAATTTTAATCCGAAAAATTTTTTTAATCTTCTTATTTATTATATATATGTATCTTAATTACTTAATTTCAATTCTACCAATTTGCTAGGGCCCTATCGGATTGGAAGATTATAGCCGGTCAAGGGATTAGAAGGAGACAAGATTATAAAACTATAATCTCGGACCGTCCTTGTCCTCTCCAAGAGGGAAGTAGTGAATGTGGTTATTTTATATTAGGTTTTATGAGGGATATAGTGTTGAATGGAATTGAAGTACTAGAAAGTAAAGAATTTTATACTTCTGAGGATTTGAATTTGATTAGGGGAGAATGGGCTAGCCATGTAATGCAATTCATTAAATATGATATGTGAACTTGTAATGTGGAAATTTGTATGTATTTTTATTTTGATAGTTGAAGTTACTCTCTTGGATCGTGTATTGGATAACATGCAGGTTAGGCTAGCACGGAAAATCACCAAAAAAACCAAAATAATTTTTTAACTAAGAATATTACACGACGTTTCCGGCGGAAACATTACACGACGGTTCGACAAAAACCGTCGTGTAATCTGTAGATTACACGACGGTTCGATAAAGAACCGTCGTGTACTGTATACATTAAACGACAGTTATATATCGAACTGTCGTGTAATATACTTAAGTACGCATACATTACACGACGGTTCTTGGCCGAACCGTCGTTTAATATGTTACATGCGACAACTTTACACGACGGTTCGGCCAAGAACCGTCGTGTAAACTCTATATTACACGACGGTTCTTGGCCGAACCGTCGTGTAATATCCAGATTACACGACGGTTCGGCCAAGAACCGTCGTGTAATCTCCAAATTACACGACGGTTCGGCCAAGAACCGTCGTGTAAACTCTATGTTACACGACGGTTCTTGGCCGAACCGTCGTGTAATCTGGATATTACACGACGGTTTGGCCAAGAACCGTCGTGTAATATAGAGTTTACACGACGGTTCTTGGCCGAACCGTCGTGTAAAGTTGTCGCATGTAACATATTAAACGACGGTTCGGCCAAGAACCGTCGTGTAATATCTATATTACACGACGGTTTGACCAAGAACCGTCGTGTAATGTCCTTATTACACGACGGTTTGGTCAAGAACCGTCGTGTAATGTGGTTTTTGATGACGCCAAGCATGGTGTAACATTGAGATACGACGACGGTAACTGGACCGTCGTCTTATCTTACACGACACTAGATTACACGACGGTTCGTGAACCGTCGTGTAATCTTTACACGACGGTAAAAAACCGTCGTGTAATCCACAATTTTTACTAGTGAACCTTTCTTTTCTAATTTATAGGTTTTTTAAATAGAGTAAATCACTAATAGTACAGAAATTTAATACATTTCAATTATATTAAAACCTATTAAATAACTATTCTTTTATCAAGCACAACTCACTGAATTAAGAAATCAACCACAAATGTTAGCAAAATAACAAAAGAGAGAGACAAATTACAAAGAAATCTCTTCACAAAAGCAAAGAACCAATAACCGGGAAAAAAAATTCTACTGTGTTTATTAAAAAAAAAAAATTTAAGGGAATTATCCTTGAAACTTTAATATCACATTACAAATAAGTTAATAAGAATAACGAGCTTTCTGCCAAAGAAAACTCTTCCTTGGATCCTTCCCTAATAAAGACAGATATTGACGTTTGCTTTGTCCCACAACCAAGTCAATTACCCTAGTCGTCCTCACCGTAAGTCACGGACCAGCTAGTTGGCTGAAAGACATGCATATATTAGACTACTTCTTTCCCTCATATATATTTTTATACACACACACACGCATTTGAATCAAAAACCAGCTGTGACTATGGGTTGGGCTAAAGCTACTTTTTTTTTTTTTTTTCCTGAGGGGAGGGCTAGAGCTACTTAATCAACGAATTGGACCCATGAGTAAATTGTCCTGGAATTATTTTTAGAGCATTACTTCAATCCTTACTTTTTTCAGTTCATAATGAAGTCCCAAGATTCTTTTTTGCTTTCGTTTTCTTTTTTTCCCCCCTTGTTGTACTATTGGTCAGATTGGTGCCTAGCTTTAAATTCTTAAACGAATTCACCACGTGAGTTATACATCACCTAAACTTGAATGGGACTTCTTAATAAACTATCATATAATTTAAAGAATTTAAAAAATGAAAAAACAATTGAATAAAAAAAGAAAACTCAAATTAAAAAAAAAATCAAAAATCGTAGTATTTGTTTAAAAAAAAAAAAACACTTTGAACTTCTTGTTGAAATTATGAAATTTAAATCTTAAATTTGATAGCTTAAAAAAAACTTGATTATGAACTTTTTAATTAGTTTTTGAAAATTCAAACTCTAAAATAAAAATTTTAAGTGTATCCATATGTAAAGGAATATGATTTTTGCCCATCTTTTCTTTTTAACAAAATGTTACAAACTCGAATGATAAATGTATAGAAAATTATATCCCTAGCTAAAAAAATTGCCTATTACATTTTACCAAAATTTTTGGTCACCTGAAAAAAAAAGGGTATTTTATCGTTTTTTAGAAAATGCAAAAAGAGTGGTTAGTATGGAAATGAAGGGGGGAAAAGAAACTTTTTAAAATAGGATAATGGAAGACTCTGGGTGCCAACAATAAAGTGGGATTAATTTCATTCTCTCTTTTGACTTCTCTTACTACATAATTATTCAATTAAAAAAATAAAAAATCTTTTACTGAGTTTCTTTCATGGTTTATAGTCTAATATATAAATGTTGTTCTTATGGCTACGTTCTTGGAAACTGCTTGCTTTCAATAAGTTTGTTACTTTTCATACCGCGTACTGTGGAATAGAATCAATCTTGTCTTAATCTCTAATATTTATAATAACCAATTAGAACTAGTTATTCTTCCCAGACCTCCAAACAATAGATTTAATAGTTTAATTTGGCTATATATATGCGTTAGACCATTTCTTGTGAGTATTAATGATATTTTTGCACAGAATATCATTTTTCTGATATTTGATTGTCAACAAGACAACATTGTCAACGAGACAAAGTTCAACCCTTTAATTTACTAGGCAATTCTTGATCTCTATATTAACATGGTTTGGACACAGATATACGTATTATATGTGTGTGTGTATATATATAGACGTAGGCATCTCTTTCGTTACGTCTACAAAATTTTAAACTACCAATTGAGTCAGTGACAGTGTAGTTCTTGTGCCAATCCGATTTTTTTTTTATGGGGGTTTGGGGAATCAAAATATATGTTTTTATTTTAGAATTGAATGAAAAACTTTAATTAGGCTTTGCCTACAATTACAACAATCTAAATTTTTGGTCTCAAATAAATATTGAAACTTGTTTTACTATTTTTGACACTATTGGATATATTGGTGCAGCCAAATGCTTCAAATTCAGGAATCTCTTCATCACGGTCAGCCGAAACCAAGCCAAATAGTTCGAATGCAATCGTGACTGCGCGTAAAACTGTGAGTTCCCACCTTTCTTCTTTATTGGGATAAATAGAAAATTAATTATATGTTATTTTTATTGAAATAATCATATATTGTTGAAATATGTCTTTCCAAATTAAGTAGCAATATAAAAATAAAAACATGAAATATACATATTTTTATTTTTTGAAAAAGCACAAGCAAACACATACATAATTGAGTAAATTGCCAATTTCGGGGTGTTGTGCATGGTCAAATCACTGATAGCTAGATATTAGAAACTCCTTAGACCCCGCCAGTCTAGGGTGAATTGCGGGATGTACGAGGGGTTTGTTGTGGTAATTCTCAACAGTCGATCCTCACCATCATGATGGTAGCTGGTTAGGCACAGGTGAATATCACGCGGGCCTATCAGGGTTTTTCTTTCTTTTTTTTTTTTTCCTCTTCCTGAAACACATTCTTCTTTCGGAGAAGAAGAGGGAAGGTTGGGTCGTTAGATGGAGAAGAAATTGAGAACAAAAAAAGTTATAAACCCACGGAGCCCTTTATTTTCTAATTCTTTTTAAGTTTGAAAAGAAAAGACCAGAAAATATTTGACAAAACAAATTTTATACCAAATAACCAATTTTGGTATAATATTACAACCTAATCGCAAGTCATCTTCTAATTTATAATCCTTAAAAAAAAAAAAAAAAAGCAAAACATACACTAGAAGAACAATAAAAGCAAACAAATAAAAAAGCAACAAAGAGATTCCTCGAACACATCTTTAAGTATTATATTAGGGTATAAATGTAAAATAATCTAGCTTAGACATTTTCTTTCCCATTCTCTCTCTCTTATGCCAAACAATATATATATATATATGAAAGAAAAGCACAGCCATTTCTTTTCCATTTTCTCACTACTATTGGCATATGCTTCTCTTCTTCTAAATTTTCCATCTTTCTATTACCAAACATAATATAAGATTTTATGTGTAGTTTTTTTTTTTGTTTTTTTGTTTTTTTGTTTTTTTAATTTTTTTGACCACCTCAACACTGGATGGAAAGTTGTATTTCGACAAAATACAAGGGCTATATTGCAATTATCCCTATGCATCACCCCCTTACCTTGCCTACTGAAATTAGTCTGAATTTGATTATTGTTTTTATTGGATTTGAACTTTTTGTATTAATGTTGGCAAACTCGATTCCTTGGATAATCTCTCCAATGGGAATAACAATTCACTTCATTAACTATCTGCTTCCAAAATCTTTTTTCCTGCAGATCATATATATGCTTTGATAAGCAGTTAGTCAAAATTATGATTTAATAAGACTATGTTGGTCTCTGTGTAACAATCCGCAGGAGGTTTATGTGAATTATCGATTAGTTAAAACCAATAATAAAACATATATCATTACCTTTTACACATTAATCGAACATCTCATAAATGCATGATGTTTAAATTATCTACTGATTCCCGTTACCACCATTTATATAAAAAAAAATAAATCCTGCAGGTTAAGCCGGACAAAATGTACCAGCTAATGCAGCTAGCAGTTTTGGCCGCTTCCTACTTTTGTACCATCATGTGAACCAAAATGCTTGCAGATGCGCTTGCTGTGTGTTCTCCTTCCAGTGTGGACGCCTTAATATTGCGGATCAGATATCTATCTTAGGCCATATTTTTACCTTTCGCTTTCCTTCAAGTTCTTGAAATAGTATTATAATATCATTGTAATGATTCCTAGCTAGCTATAATTTTGATTAATGTGGGGTTCGTAATTTTGTCATCCTTAATAACTCGTGGTTGTGATTGTTTAACTTTACATTATTATTATTATTATTATTATTATTATTGTTATTATTATATTAAAAAAAAGATGATCGATAATGTCCTCACACCCTTTATCTAACATTTATTTGGGAATTTAATTGAACTTGAAGTGGAACGATACTAAAATCTGACATATTCTCTCGTAAGGTTCGGTCAGGTTACTTAATTTATGTTCAGTTCTTTACTATATATGTTTGAACTTTTTTGTTTCCCTAATGATCTTTTTGAATTAATTTTTACAATATTATACTCATAAGGAATATCTAAAGCTTGAGAGTGCTACTTGGATCTAGGAATGACAATATTCTCTATGGAGATGACATCTGTGGGGGCTTCAATCCAAATAGGACAAAAAAGGACAAAGTCTTTTCCTTGAATAAAAAAGCAGGATGGGGACAGAGGAAGCATCCCGTCCCACCACCCCTTGACATATATGTCACATAAATTTATATTATAATGTTATAGTCTCATTATTTCACCTTGGATTAAACCTAATTATGATGATGACTTCATAGGTATATAATTTTGATAAAATGATTGCACTCGTAGAAAAGTGAACTCAGCTTTGCAAATCTTTTCCTTTTACCAGGTTAGAAACTCAAATGACAAATATGTAGAAAATTATAGAAAAAACCTTAAAATAGGACAAGGGAAGAATACTGTGGATGCCAACTAATTAACTGGGATATTATTTCATTCTCTCTTTTGATTTCTCTTACTACATAAATCTTTAATTTAAAAAAAAAAAGAAAAAAAATCTTTTTCTAAGTTTCTTTCATGATTTATAGTCTAATATATAAATATTGTTCTTTTGTATATATTATTGGTAACTGTGTGCTTTCAATAAGTTTGTTTACAATGCCAGAGATTTGCTTCTAATTAATTATAGCATTGTAAAATAAGTACATAATTTTTAATAAATAAATGACTAATCGAACATACCGCATACTTTGGAATAGAACCAATCATGTCCTAAGCTCTAATGTTTATAATAATTAACTAGAACTAGTTATTCTTCTCAGAATCTCCAGACAACCGACTGAATAGTTTAATTTGGCTAGTAATGCGTGTTAGACTGTTTCTTGTAAGTATTAATGATATTTTTACACAGAATATCATTTTTCTGATATTTGACTGTCAACGAGACAAAGTTCAACACCTTTATTTCCTAGGCAATTCTCGATCTCTATATTAGCACGGTTTGGAGACAGATATATATGCATATTATATATATACATATCACATATATATATATATATATATATATATATATATAGATAGATGCAGGCATCTCTTTCGTTACGTCTACAAAAATTTAAAACTACCAATTATGTTGTGATCTAGCTATTCATAGACGAGGTCAGAAATTTCATACCCTAATCAGAGAGTTATATGGATATGTACATACATATATATTTTTCCTCCACCTCCATTTCATTTCTTTTTCTGAATACGTAATTTTGGGTATATTTAATTCCTTAAATCCGTCTTTATCAGTTTTTTCCTTGAATGAAAGACCAATTCAGACTATACGATCCTTCTGAGGAACTTAACATAGTGGACCAAGTAATTAATCTCAGCTTACAATTTAAAGGAAAAAAGAAAAAAAAACTTATGTTTACTTCACTCCTTTTTTTTTTTTTTTACTGGAAATTGTCTGATAGATTTTCGAAACATCAAGCTTTAAAATATGTACCATTTATATGTTTGCAACTTTGAGGATTAAAAATTAGGATCTCCCCTTTTTTTTTTTTTTGGTTTCGCTGAGACGTTGGGCAACATTATTTAAACCGTACGTAGATGGTGGAAATAAAATTGATCAGACACTTGATTCGCTAGTACTTCACATAATTGAGCAATTTCCTAGGCTGGAAGAAATCTTCGCCGGTTTGACTGCGGCATCCACAGCTGTAAAGGCAAAGTTCTATTTACGCTTGAAAAAAAAATACATTAATTTGAGCAAAATAATTTACCATTGAGGGATTAACGTAAACAAAGTAATTTGTCATTGGCAATTCTAGGGGTGTTATCATTCTATTTTAGTAACAATTTTTATTATTACTAGTAGTCATTACCATCATGCCTATTACCGACAGCATAAAAGAGTTAGGCATTGATTGTTTTTTACTGAATATTTACTACGTGAGGAGTCTTTCGATGAAAGTGGTCGTAATTTTGATATTGTAACTATGAGTAATTTTCATGATAGACTTTTCCAGCTGTATCATGAATCAATTTTATTAAGTGATTCTCATTAAAACTATGAGTAATTAAGGGCCCGTTTGGGGAAATATTTGAAGACAAAGTTTTAGAGATTGAGTTGGAAATATGTGTTTGGAGGGAGAACTTTTAAAAAAATTCAGTGATATAAGAAATAGTGTAAAAATTTGAAATGTATTCAGAAAAAAGATGCAAAATGGATCTTATTTTATTCGTCTCGTCATCGTAAACATTTTGACATAAGAATCATCTTATTTCGATTTGAAATAAGAAATTTATGGACTTTTAAAGTTTGAGGTTTTTGAAAATAGAAAAAAGAGAGAGGAATTGATATATAGAATTGAGAGTTTTGGATCAAACGATAAAATACCATCTAAAAACTTCCGTCCAAACGAAACCTAAAATCATGTCTTTTACTATTACTATTTAAAAAGTTTTAGAGTTATGAATATTTTTGAAAAAATTACTTTATTATTGAGAGCTATTAACTGTTGAAAGTTGAGACAATCATACTCTTTGGTCATATTTTCAAGAAAGACAACGAAGACATTTCTTTGGTTTTTTTGAGGAAAAGAAATACTTTATTAACAAATCTGGTCTTTATAATAATTATGAGAATTATCTCTGTTAATTTATGTTATAATCTATAAAGTAATTATGATAATTACTGCTAGTAATTATAATATTAACCAATAATTCATATAAAAAATGTGAGTTTCTACTAAGGATAGAGTTGATAATGTAAGAATACGAGACTTTTAAAATCTGATGTGTTTGGTTCTAGATATGAAAAGTAACGGAAATAAATTTTTTCACACATGACATTATTGAAGTTAACCCTTACCATTACCACCAACGTTCCATTCAACTGACTCAATTTTCCACTGGAATCTGAGAACTGACCAAATGTTTTTAATTACCAAAATTTATATGGATGCCAACCTTGATTAATTGGCCGTACGGTACATGCATTAAATGCTGGGAAGAGTTTCAAGAACATTTCAACATGAGTTGTACTTCATGAACCTATACATATCATACCCGATCAAGCACTTCAATATATTGCCTCAAATTCCTCAAAAATATATTTCCATTCTATATGTTGCCTCATTTACTGCACCATTAATTTCAGGTTTTTTATAACTATAGCATTTTACGGGAGCTCTCGTGTCCGGCACCCCATTTTTACTGGACACGAGTGGTAGTCTCCGCTCTCCTGAAATGAATGGCTACCGATCTCCTTGCTCTCTCGATCTCAATTTCGCCAGAAACCATTGTCGATGGCAAGAGAGTTTGAGCTTCCATCTCTGCCATTATCTCTGTGATCAATGTTGTCAGGGTTCGACCTGTTAAGCCTGTTCGAAAGAAAGAGGAAGGCGGCATTGATATTCACGTCGCAGTGCTCGGTGAGTGCAATCATGACAAGCTGGAGAGCGTGGTGAAGGGGCTGAGTTTCAGGGTGGTGAAGATGAAGGACGCTGAGGTGAGGTTGCAAGGATGCTCGGAGGAGAGGAAGGGAGGCTCTCTGCCATCGTCTGTGGGTTGTACTGCTCCTTTTTTCGACTTGTGTCGTGCTCATTCATTGCTCGTCCCGCTGGCCCGCACAGCTACCGGACCCGTGAGCTTTCCTAACATTTTATGTTGGAAGAAAGAAGAGCTGTATCGAGACTTTTTGTTTCTTCGTCCATATTATCATGTAGAGGTTTTGCTTTTAGTCAGTAGAATTGAAACAGTGACTTTTTAATGGTGTCTGGAATCAAATTTTTAAAATTATTTTTGAAATCAAAATAACTAAAACTATTAAAATATATAGTTTAAACCTGACAAGGTTTAAAGATCGTTCAAATGAGCTTTTTCCCAAATGCCCATATTTTCTGATTTCAATGGGAAGTTCTTTTTGAGATTAGATCTTCTAAGAGATTATTTAAATACTTCAAAAAGCAACATTTGAACTCACGATGCTTAAACCAGTTTCTAAAAAACTCTATTAAATAAGCCCTAAATATTTGTATTGGAAGAGGCCTTCATTATATATTTTTTATAAACTAGTAATTTAGAAATTATCTCAATCTTTAGCGCTTTGAACAGTTTAGTTTTATGCTTTAAATCCAGTCTTCTCAACTTGAAGATAGATTGCTAATAAAAGCGTGAATCAGAGTTCTATTTGTTATAATATAGATAACTAGGAAATGCAAAATTTATTCAAAAAGTCCACGGGAGAAAAAGTGACTCAAAACATAGTAAACAAGTGAACGAGGAATTTAAAATCCTTGTAAAGGACACTAAACCATACATAGGTAGACTACATTTCAAAACCAGTTTGCAACCATGGCGCCTATGCATGCTTTCAAGTAAACTAATTAAACAATCACAACTGCGAATATATAATGACGTGATGATAATACGAACCAACAATCAGTTTAGATGGCTAGGTATCATGACAATGTAATTTCATAATGCCCGTGGATACAAGCTAGATGTAGAGCAGTGTTTCCGTCCTTGTGTTGCTCGTTTAAAAGATCAGTGAAAGCTTTTGTATTCAACAAAGTCTTTACTGAAGAAACCTGTTTATGTTCCACAGCAACATGGGGGGGCATCCTTCTTTCCTTATCCGACAACTCACTGACATCTGGACAGTTTTGGATGAGTGTTTTTATCACGTTAACGTTCCGTTCCTTGCCGAAATGTGAAGTGCGGACATGCCTTCTCCATCCATGATGGAAGCAAGAGGACTTTTGGCTTGTAAAAATATTTTTATGATTCTAGACGTTCCCATGTTTGCAGACTAGTGATGAGGCATCTATCCAATCTCGTCTGGTATATCTAAAGTGTCTGGACCACATTTTCTCAGCACATCTTCCGCAGAATTTGAAAACAAATGGAAAGAAATCGCACGTTAATTATGATAAATTATATTTGATCTGATGAATACCTGGAATACATTTTATAGAATGCCCTTTCTTTTCTATCATTCTTCAACTTTCCGAATATACGGACATGTTTTGATTCCTAAAGCAGATGAGGCTTTGACAGTGGATCAATTAATATAGACCAATTGCTTTGGAAAATACTCCTTCAAAGTGGTTAGGAAGATTTTCAAATAGGCGCTTAGATAAGATTTTATTTCCAATGTAGTTTGCTTTTTTGAAAGATGGAAGCTTCTTGGATTTCATTGGTGTGGTTTCTTTTCGTGTAGATTTTTATTTGCGAGTTTGGGAAAGTGTTGATTTTGTATCCCATTTAGAGTCTATAAATAGATCTATTGTATTTAGAGTAATGTGTGGTTAGAAGAATAGAAAGAGTGCATCTTTTTTTTGACAAAATGTAGGAAGAGATAGAGACAAAAGGTGTTAAGTGGTGTTGGATAAAGTGAAGTTAAGAGAGTTTTGATAAGTGTAAAATTTTGAAGTTGTTAATGAATTTATTATTCATTTCATATAGATGTAATCAAATTTATCAAACTACGTAAACTTTTATCTTACTAATACAAAAAAAACCCTATAGCAACGATATTTTTAACGATGACCTATGTTGTCCCTACGTCTACAACATTGCACTAATTAAGTGACATGTTGTTGCTATGCGTCATGGCTATATATATAAGTATATATATATCGATAGTATGTCGTTGTTATTTCCCTTTTCTGGTAAAAATAATTGACGGATGGTATTCACGCTAGATATGTATCATTGCTAAATAGTTGAATTCCACTCTGCATATAGGTTGGAACACAAATCCTTTTCTCGTTTAAAAACTGGAAAAGTTTAAGCCAAATCCACTCTAATTGACGTGAGATTTTAAAAGGACATACAATTATTTTCCCTTTTTTTTTTTCTGAGTTTTAAAAAAGATTGTAATAGATTTGGATTTGGATCAAGCGTTTGGTTTCAGTAGGTCTGCCTCTGGTATACGGGCTGTGGAGTTGCAACTCTATAACTATAGACGGGTCAAGAAAAAGCCAAGTTTTCTCAACAATCCTTTCAAGGGACTTAAAATACTTGGATTGGCGTTTGCAATACTTCGTTTATTAAACAAAGTAGCATAATTCCAATCTTTGTCATGATAAGCCGTGATTCCAATCTTTGTCATGATAAGGCGTAATGGATTCAGAAATTTATCCTTAACATATAATGTGGAGAATGGTAGGGAAACTTACTTTTGCTAATAGAATTAGAAGAAGAAGAAGAAGAAGTAGTGGTGACCATAATATTCATTTTGGATATATTGCTAGAATGGTCTCTAAATTTTTAAGTTTATGCAAGTTTGGTCTCTAATCTCTCTCTCTATATATATACATTTTTTAATAGCTGGAATGGTCCTAAATTATTAAAATGTTATTACAATAGTCCTTTCCGATAATTTTTAGACAAAATCTGTTACTAATTTAGTCAAAAGGTGATGCTTACTAATGTCTTCCATCAAAAATTAATAGAAATAACTATTTTAGTAATATTTTTTCGAACTAATCAGAAAAAAAAAAGATTAAAGACCAAAGTTGTACAAATTTAATACTTTAAGGACTAAATGAGTAATTTACCCTATCATTTTCAACAAAATTCCTGACAAAGACAAGCTCTCTTCTATGATAATCTTATGTGTAGTTCTAATAAATAATTTGGATTGAAATTAAGTGGAGGAGAATTAAGTTAAAAGATTGAGCTCGAATAACAGCTGCATGCATGGCAGTCATGCCGTTCCTTCCTATGATAGAGCAATTGGGGAAAGTCTCCAAAACGGTGAGAGCAAGCAGTGAGGACACCATTTTGGCCATTGTGTATACGATCTTCTTTTTGTGTCTACTCTAAAGACAAGCAGTGCCGGTTATATGCACAGAGAAGCCATTACTGTCTACTCTTATATATATATATATATATATAGGAATAATCTTTAAGACGGTTAGCGTATGTGTCCATTAGACGAATCATAGCCGTTAGATTAGGATCCCTTGCGGATTGATGGCAAAGATGAGTTATTGCAAATGAATAGTCAGGAAAAACTCTGCCATGGATTGGGGGTAGGGTTCAAAGGAATACAAGGTCCAGAGGCAAATTAAAGACTTCAAAACAGAGCCATTTATGTGCTGTAGCCATTAATGGTGGTGGTTGGAAATGTGGAATGTTGAGTTTAGTGACTGTAATTGACAACTCTGGTCACGAAATACTAGTAAATATTACGCTCATACATAACATAAAACTTCAAAATAATTCCAGGCAAGGTCACACAACCTGAGTAGATCACAGATAAGGATTTACTCAACAATGTTAGTAAATACTACGCTCATACATAAATTGAGTACAGAGTTGTTATTCTTCCGGTACTTTCAGGCTAATTGCAACTAATCTATTCCTAACAGTTGCCCTCAATAAATGCATCAAATGGCTATAAAGAGTCTATCGGCAGTGTGTAAAGTGAAATCCTGCAACAAGACATGTGACCCATAATCACACAAATTTTTACAGTCTCAACCATATTATAGGAAACTAACCAAGCAATCTCATTTATGAGACCTCCAAAGTTTAAGTTATCGATACTAATTAATTATGTTAAAATTCCAGCAACAAAAGAGTTTAGTTTTCATTAAAAAAAAAAAAAAAGTTAACATGTATGAAAACAGTTACAAATATTCAGCATGCCATAACTACAAGCCTCCTGAACAATTTTGATTAATCATTATGATAATGATCGTTAATTTTACCATAAAATTATCAAAACTAATAACAATAAATATATCCAAGGAATCAATCTCAATAGTTTTATGTACTGTATAAATATATATAATAACAAAATTTTGATTAAATTCATTTTTATTTCTAATTTACTGCAGCGTTTGGATGTCCCATTCAACTTGATATTATATTCTAATTGAATGAAAGTATTCCAAAATGGTTTGGATTTCTCATAAACCATTATATTCAAATTAAATGTGTATTTGAATTATTTATATTTAAAAAACTTTTCTAATGGGTACTGGTGAGAGGGAGCGTATGTGATAAGTTTGGTAAAAGTATATAAAAAGGGGAATAGATGAATAGTAAAATGAGTAGATATAATGTTTAAATGGAGGTATAAGAAATATAATATATTGAAAAAACAAATGAATGTTGCATTATATTTAAGTTGATTAGGTGATCCAAATGAGCAGTACATTAATTATATTCAAGTTCCTTTAAAATCTCACGAAAAATGAACAAAAGAATCCCTATCTCAACTTGAGCACAATACCATGCTTTTGACTTGATTTCCCCACAACAATTTGGTTGATTCAAAGAAATTAACAACTAACCGCACTATGAATTTAAGAATATATGACGTCAATTATGTAGGATTCAAACGAATAAATAAATATTCAAGACATCTTAAACCAACAAGAAAATTCAAGACTCGACTTCATCAATCAAAACAGAACATGAAGCTTTGATGTAAATATCGTAAATTTAAGAAAAATATTATAAATTTTGTATTCTTAAAAAGCGCTTTTTGTTGTAGCAAGAGATGTTGACTCCATAAGAACATGAATGTTAAGCTTCTATATAATCATGAAATTTTAACATAAAACTTGAGCGAAAATTAACGTAAGGTTCAAATGACAAGATTAACAAGCAAATTTGAGCACAAGTTGCCAAAAATTAAATGTCAAAGAGTCATTGTCATACTTCAAGGCCAAATCTAACCCTCCATCTTAACTTCATGAAACCATGTAAACATATTGCAAATAGAAAACAACCTGTCGGGCTAGCTAGTACTAACCTACACAAATCATTACCCCCCCTCTCTCTCTCTCTCTCTCTCTCTCTCTCTCTCTCTCTCTCTCTCTCTCTCTCTCTCTCTCTCTCTCTCTCTCTCTCTCTCTCTCTCTCTCTCTCTCTCTCTCTCCACTTTTAAAAAGGTTTGATATTAGATGGGTGATTTAGTAAGTCATGTGCCAACAAAATGGAGATATACCAAATTTCTCTTCTATTAGTTTCTCTTTCTACATTTAAAAAAAAAAAAAAAATTAACCCTCTTAACTAGGGATTGTTAAATAATTTTTTTTTTGGATTGATTAATTTTGTCAGATATTTGTGTTAACCACTAATTATAATACTATGTAGTTTGTTCTAACGTTAGATTCATGTTTTTTTTTCTTCTTTTGGTTTAGATGTCCATTGAAAATTAAGCAAATGTTTGACACCAAGGTTTATATCACAATTTACAACTCAATTTTTATCTTTTTCTGAAAAGTTAACATCATTTTTACTATTCACACGGTTACAGTTATAATTTATAACTCAAACTTTAAAAGTCCACAACTTTGCATATGCGTACAAGTCCAAATGAGATGACTTTTTTTTTTTTAATATTGTATAAAATTTCAAGACGAACAAAATAAACTACTTATTGATTTTTTTTTCCAAACACATTTTAAATTTTTATATTTTTTTAACTCCAACAATTCAAGTGTCCCACCAAATATACAACTCAATTGAAACCCAAATTTTACAATTCAAACTTTAACACCAAATACATGTTAAGAAAATGACTATTTATAGGAGAAATTATTTGGTGATTTCACTGAATAATTTCTCCTATTTGTAGACTCTTTTCGAGAATTCAAAGTTGTGTTGCGTGCACAATAGACAAAGCATTCAGGAGGCTTATTCCCATTTATATCTTTGGAAGTTTTTAAGGGGCCTTTTGGTTTCTGTCTCTCGCTAGTAGTCATGACTTTAAGCTTAGTGGGATTAGTTGAGGACATGATCAAATAAAGAAAATGGGAATCCGTTGATCGGCAAAATCGAGGTCAAGTCAATTTCCTTAGGGAGCAAGGACTAATTTTATTACCAATAAATTGTCTCATCATTTGAAAAAAGTGAACATTACTTTTCGTGCATTTGTGGCCAACAACCAATATTTGAAATTTTAAGACACATAGTTTAGCAAAATCATTCCATTAAATGAAAAACATGTATATATTTGAGCATATATACATAGTGTACATAAAGTGAGTTCTGAAAGTTCATGTATTTAAATGGCATAATTATTTTGCAATTCAAAAGTTGGTCAGGATACAACTTTCCCAATATCCTATAGGAAATGCTCTGCAAAAAATTTAAGAATATATGACGTCAATTATGTAGGATTCAAAGACTACGAATAAATAAATATTCAAGACCCCTTAAGCCAACAACAAAATTTAAGACACGACATCACCAATCAAAACAGAACAGGAAGCTTTGATGTAAATATCGTAAAATTTAAGAAAATAAATTTTGTATCGTTAAAAAGCGCTTTTTGTTGTAGCAAGAGATGTTGACTCCATAAGAACATAAATGTTAAGCTTCGATATAATCAAAAAATTTTAACACATCAAATGAGTGAAACATGAGCGAAAATTAACGTAAGGTTCAATGACAAGATGAACAAGTAATTTGAGCACAAGTTGCCAAAAATTAAATGTCAAAGAGTCATTGTCATACTTCAAGGCCAAAGCAACCCTCCATCTTAACTTCATGAAACCATGTAAACATATTGCAAATAGAAAACAACCTGTCGGGCTAGCTAGTACTAACCTACCCAAACCATTACCCTCTCTCTCTCTCCACTTTTAAAAGGTTTGATATTAGATGGGTGATTTAGTAAGTGCCAACAAAATGGAGATATACCAAATTTCTCTTATATTAGTTTCTCGATCTTTCTACATTAAAAAAAAATTAACCCTCTTAACTAGGGATTGTTAAATATTTTTTTTTTTTGGATTGCTTAATTTTGTCAGATATTTGTGTTAACCACTAATTATGTGTAGTTTGTTCTAACGTTAGATTCATGCACTTGTGGCCATCAACCAAAATTTGAAATTTTAAGACACATAGTTTAGCAAAATCATTCCATTTCATGAAAAACATGTATATATTTGAGCGTATATACATATTGTACATAAAGTGAGTTCTGAACGTTCATGTATTTAAATGGCTTGATTATTTGCAATTCAAAAGCTGGTCAAGATACAACTTTCTCAATATCCTAATGCTCTGCAAAATTTTAACTTCATGATTTGGATATAAATTTTTTTCTTTAATACATATGGGACTTACGACTACATAATTAAAAAAAAAAAAAAAAAAACAACACTTGAATATGGGAGTTATCCAGATTTTTTCTTTTTCACTCACTGAACTACTCTAACGGACAATGACTAGAAGTTGGAAATTAATCTGTTATTTTCTTGGACATTCAAAAATGCAGACTCCGGAGTAGCAAAATATTTTACTTCATCATGTATAAGTTTTTAATAATAAGTTAAACATTAAAAGCTAGTGTTTGTTTTGATGTGAATAAATACTAGCTAGTTATAGCCTATATATGTAAGCAATCTTGCGATTATCCATTAGTTCATATATTATTATTGAAACTACCAACACACTATATATACTAATTATTTACTGGAAGAATGACCTCAATAATGTCCAAAAATATTTTATCCAACAAATTATAAAAGAAGAAACATAAAAATAATTTTCAAACAAATATCAGTAATAATTCTTTTAAAAATTAATTTATATATATTTATATATATAGTGCTAATGGACAATGGTAATGGCATTAGGTTAGTTTCTCAATCTGGAACATAGAATAATAATAAAAGACTTATGAAGTCAAGAAGCAAGCTTGACTACTAGGCCACGTAAATATTAAACTAACAATTATTAACTTAATTAATCCCATCACCCACCCAATTAGGACTAAGCATGACTTTGACGTACGACAGTAAGTCGGCCAAGTCTCTAACGTTTAATATTGCAATTTCCACAACACTTTCCACGTAAAATATCCACCGTCCAATCATATCCCTCTCAGCTACTGCATGGACGGTGATGATCACTTGAACCTGAATCCTCATCACGCCCTTATGGGTCAGAAGGGCTGTGTGGCGGTGGGATGGGAAAGGGTTTGGTGGTTATGATGGTGGGGTTGTCTGAATTTTTTGTTAAGAAAATTAAAAGCTTTGTCGTTTTATGAATTTTCTTTTCATGGGTATTTTGAGTATATTATTACGTCAAAATAAAGTGTTAATCGAGAAAACAATATTGATATATTTATTAAATGTGATATAATAATATAAAGGGTTAATTTTACTTTTAGCACTTGTGGAATAAATAATATTAAAAATAGTACTACTTTTTTTTCCCTTCATTATTAGCACTTAAAGTGGGACCCAGTAGCATTTAATGTATATCAAATTACAGGTTTACCCTCATCTCCTACACACTCAAAATCTCTCTCCCTCGCATGGCCCAAAAAACTTTTTTAAACCAACATGTATAGTGTTTTAGAGAGAGAAAACTGAAATCTAGAGAGAGAAAGAGTCACCACCCACCGGAAACTTATTTCTTTTTTCACTTTTCCGCCTAGCCCCCCCACCCATTTTGAAACCCAAATCCTCATATAATAGAGAGAAATTTTCATCTACAGAGAGAAACTTCCATTTAGAGAGAGAAACTTTCATTTAGAGAGATAAACTTTCATCGAAAATCTTTTTTTTTAAATCTAACATTTTTGACCATTTTTGAGTAAAGGTCATAACTATTATGACCACCCGGTCATAACCGTTATGACCTATGTTTAAACATGGCCAAAAATGTTATCTTTAAAAAAAAAAAAACAAAACTTTTGCTGTATTTATAAAAAAAAAAAAAATGGTCATAACCATTATGACCGGATGGTCATAATGGTTATGACCTTTACTTAAAACTGACCAAAAATGTTATCTTAAAAAAAAAAAAAAAAAAAAAACTTTTGCTGGATTTATAAAAAAAAAAAAAAAAAATTGATAATGGTTATGACCTTTACTTAAAATTGGCCAAAAATTTTATCTTAAAAAAAAAAAAAAAAAACTTTTGCTGGATTTATAAAAAAAAAAAAAAATGGTCATAACCATTATGACCGGATGGTCATAATGGTTATGATCTTTACTTAAAAATGACCAAAAATGTTATCTTAAAAAAAAAAAAAAAAAAAAACTTTCGCTGGATTTATAAAAAAAAAAAATGGTCATAACCATTATGACCGGATGGTCATAATGGTTATGACCTTTACTTAAAATTGGCCAAAAATGTAATCTAAAAAAAAAAAAAAAAAAAAAAAAACAAACAAACTTTTGCTGGATTTATTAAAAAAAAAAAAAATGGTCATAACCATTATGACCGGATGGTCATAATGGTTATGACCTTTATTTAAAACTGGCCAAAAATGTTATCTTAAAAAAAAAAAAAACTTTTGCTGGATTTATAAAAAAAAAAAAAAAATGGTCATAACCATTATGACCATTTTTTTTTTTTTTTTTATAAATCCAGCGAAAGTTTTTTATTTTTTTATTTTTTTTCTAAGATAACATTTTTTGTCATTTTTAAGTAAAGGTCATAACCATTAAGTAAAGGTCATAACCATTATGACCATCCGGTCATAATGGTTATGACCATTTTTTTTTTTTTTTTATAAATCCAGCGAAAGTTTTTTTTTTTTTTTTTCTAAGATAATATTTTGGCCATTTTTAAGTAAAGGTCATAACCATTATGACCATCCGGTCATAATGGTTATGATCATTTTTTTTTTTTTTTATAAATCTAGCAAAAGTTTTTTTTTTTTTTTTAAGATAACATTTTTGGTCATTTTTAAACATAGGTCATAACGGTTATGACCGGGTGGTCATAATAGTTATGACCTTTACTCAAAAATGGCCAAAAATGTTAGATTTAAAAAAAAAACTTTCGATAGAAGTTTCTCTCTCTAAATGGAAGTTTCTCTCTGTAGATGAAAATTTCTCTCTATTATATGAAGATTTGGGTTTCAAAATGGGTGGGGGGGCTAGGCGGAAAAGTGAAAAAAGAAATAAGTTTCCGGTGGGTGGTGACTCTTTCTCTCTCTAGATTTCAGTTTTCTCTCTCTAAAACACTGTACATGTTGGTTTGAAAAAGGTTTTTGGGCCATGCGAGGGAGAGAGATTTTGAGTGTGTAGGAGATGAGGGTAAACCTGTAATTTGATATACATTAAATGCTACTGGGTCCCACTTTAAGTACTAATAATGAAGGGGAAAAAAAATACTATTTTTAATATTATTTATTCCACAAGTGCTAAAAGTGAAATTAACCCTTTTAGAAATTATTATTCCAATGTTCATATTCATATTCAATCTATTCACATTCTTATTCCACCGTATTCCTATTGCTATTCCAATACCTATCTTACTCTTGCATTCTATTTATTACAAGATAGGGCAATAAGCTGAAATATTTTTGTTTTAATATACGTCAAAATTGAAATTAAAAAAAAAAAAGGAGTTTTCACTGAGTTTTTGAGTATTTTATGGAAATATTTACAAATATCCTAGATATTAACAGATATTGTGGATATTTTTGGATCTTTTGGATATCTAATAGATATTCTAAGAAGAAACATCATTCCTCCCGTTATTTATATCAAGAATATAGATAATTTCGTAGAAATATCGACAATATCATGGACATTTTAATCCATGAATTAGAAGTGCGAGCAATTTTTAATATCACTTATTCTCTCTCTCAATTTATTAACCAGAAATTAGTGCTATTTTCCTTAAAAATTATATACAGCTGATGGTTATGGCATTAGGTTAAGATTCTCAATATGAAAGAGAAATAATATTAAAAATAAAAATAAAAAAATAACTTATGAAGTCAAGAAGAAAGATCAACAACTAGGTCATCATGCAAATCTAGCATGCATTTTGGTTAGTAGGTTTGAGTTGAAATATTTATATTAGAATTATTTGACTTTTTAAAAACTAGTTATAAAACTTATTGACTTTTAAGAAAAAGATAAAAACGAGTTAAATTATTTTTTTTTACTTGTTTTTCTACGTTTTTACGTTTACTTTTAAAATGAAAAATTTTCTTGTTTAAAAAGAATAACCCTCTGTTTGGATGAGAGGTCCAATTTTGAAAATTGAAATTTTTTTGTAAAACTTTGTTTTTCTCAATTTTTTTCATCATTATCTCATTTTGAAAAGAAAAACCATCTCATTTTTAAACTTACTTAATTTCTACAATATTCTTTTGAAAAAAGAAAGAAATCTTTTTAAAATCTTTCATGATACACAATTCTCAACACAATTTCTTCTCATTGCAAACAACTTTTTGTTTTCAAGAATATTTTTTTTTTTCACATCCAAGCATCATCTTATTTTCAAAATGAAAAAACTTTCTCATTTAAAAAAAAAAATTCTTTTTGAAAATGGATATGCGATCCAAACAAAAAAAATCTCTTTTGAAAATAAAAACTTAAAACAGAAGAGAGAAATTTTGAATTTAAAAATGTTATTGTACAAAATATGTTCAAAATAAGAAACTCTCAAATTACTTTTTCTAAATATGAAGACTTTTCATTTTCAAAAGAGGTTCTAAATATCATTTTGAAATCAGTAATTTCAAAATAGATGGACTAACACATGAACCAAACAAGTCTCCACCGAAGAAAAGCAGTTAAAACAACTATGTTGACCAACCTATAGAAAGCTCCAAGTCTATTTTCCTATGAAACCGCTTTTCAAGATTTGAGTAATAGACTAATTAATATTTCATTTCTTCATTCACAAGTTGTGATTCCACCAATAATCAGTATAAATGAGAAATCGACATATACAATGTAAATTACACGTAAAGACATAATTTATACATTCTATAAGATTATTTATGGTGTAATTGTTAATATCAATGCTACATTTAGTTTTTTTTTTTTTTAAATTGTAAAAATGGCATATTTGATAATGCTCTAAGTGTTGGGTGGGGTTTGATGTGTAAATTTGTACAAAATTATATGGGATAGAAAGAAAAAAGGAAAAGTCAAAGGGGAATTTAAGAGAGCTATATATTAATTTATACATGGGTTAAAGAGAAAAAAAGAAGAAGTTTTGGAGATAAGCCCCTCCTTGAGCCTTTTTTGGGCTCCGTCCCTAGTCCCAATTCTTATGTTGTGTTGCTTTTAACAGTCAATACTAGACTTCCAAGTCAACTATCAAAGCAGGAAAAAAAAAAAAAAAGGACTTCTAAGTCACCAATAAAAAAAAAAAAAAACCAAAACAAAACAAAACAACTTCTAAGCTTCTATTTGAAAAATTTTTAGGTTTAAATTGATTAATTTTTTAAAAACTAGTTATAATTTATATTGACTTTTTAGTAAAAACACAAAAATTAACTTTAGTATTTTGTTTGGTATTCCAATTAGAACTCAAATTTTTTATTTTAATTTTTGTCTTTTTATAAAAAGTTAATAAAAATTAAAACTAGTTTTTAAAAATCAATCAATACTAATTTAAAATTTTTATCTCTAACTAACAAACTAAACGGAGATAATTTTAGATCCGTCATTGTTAATGACCGGTGACTTGTGTTCATTTTTGTTTTTCTACAATTCATTTGAAAGAAAGGCGGTAAAAATCAATTACCAACCTAAAGTCTTCAAAACTCTTACTCTTAAATATATATATATATATATAAACATATGTGTGTGTCCCCACAGCCAAATACTTACGGTCTTTTTAATTTCACAGACAAAAAGACTTTCCTTTGGCGTTTATTTTCAGAAAAAATTATGGTCACAATGATCATCTCTTGTGTGCTCTTTCTCGCAATCACTTCTTCTCCACTGCTTTCTGCTTCAAAAATCGATCATCTTACTCTGATTGCAGGATCATCTCTCTCTGCTCAACAGCCAGACCTCGACGTTTTGACCTCGCCGAACGACGTTTTCTCGGCGGGTTTTCATCCCGTCGGGAAAAATGCATATTGCTTTGCAATATGGTTCACCGAGCCATCTTACAACAGTAGTCGCACCACAGTTTGGATGGCGAATCGTGACAAGCCAGTCAACGGAAGAAGCTCGAAATTAACCCTCCTCAAGACTGGTAATCTTGTATTAAGCGACGCTAGTCAGATCAGTACTACTGTTTGGGAAACTACCACCTTCTCCCACTCGCTTTCGCAGTTGCACCTTGAGGACACCGGCAACATGGTTCTACGTAATTCTGACGGCGACGTTTTATGGCGGAGCTTCGATTCACCTACAGACACCCTTCTCCCAGAGCAACCACTCACTAGGTTAGGAAAGCTTGTCTCGTCGAGAAGCCAGACGAATTTTTCCTCTAGCTTCTATCAGTTTGTCTTCGGTAGTGACAATACTCTCCGTCTTATTTACGACAATTTTCAGTTTTCAAGTGTTTACTGGCCGATGCCTGTGGATCGAAGGATTCAACTGTACCCGTCCAGTAAGGTCCCGAACGCCATGCTTGATTCCTTAGGCAATTTCAGTTCGTCCGACGGGTTTTCGATTTTGTCCAATGATTATGGTGTGAAGATTCAGAGAATGTTGAGGATTGATTCGGATGGTAATCTTAGATTGTACAGCCGAAAGAACCAAGGAGAGAAATGGGCTGTAACATGGCAAATCTTTAAGGATCCTTGCAGGATTCATGGCCTCTGCGGAGCTAATAGCTTTTGTAGCTATAGTCCTGATTCCGGTAGAAAATGTTCTTGCCTTCCTGGACATAAGATGAGAAATCTTACTGATTGGTCTTACGGATGTGAACCGGAATTTACTCTCTCCTGCAGCAAAATGGAGTCTAGCTTCCTCAAGATATCCAACACCGTGTTCTATGGGTATGATTACGGCTTCTACCAGAACTACACCTTACAAGCTTGCATTGATTTATGCTTGGAGTCGTGTGACTGTGTGGGATTCCTATACGGGTATGTTTCACCCTATTTTACTGCCACGTCAAGAAAAATGGGTATCTTCGTAATGGATTCCAAGCACCGAACTTATTCGCAATCATCTACTTGAGGGTTCCTAAGACTCATCACCTCCTTTCTTTCAAGAAATCTAACGAAAAATTCGAGTTAGATTGCTCAAATAACACGATCACCACTCAAATTCGAGTTAGCCATGCCAATGTTTTTGTTAAATCCATGCTTTGGTTAGCTTGTGGTGTGGGTGTAGTTGAGGTCATTTGTATTATTTGTGTCCGGTTTTTACTAGTAAGAGCCCGTAAAAGCTCTAGTGAAGATACGGGAACTGAAGCCCTTGCAGCGACTGGATTCAAGAGATTTAGCTTCGCCGAGCTAAAAAGGCTACTCGCGGTTTCGCGGAGGAGATTGGAAGAGGCGCGGGGGAGTTGTTTATAAAGGCATCCTCTCCGATTTCGGGATCGCAGCGATCAAACGACTTGGTGAAACCTACCAAGGAGAAGCCGAATTTCTAGCAGAGGTTAACATCATTGGGAGGGTAAACCACATGAACTTGATAAGAATGTGGGGGTACTGCTCCGAGGGAAAGCACAGGCTTTTGGTATACGAGTACTTGGAACACGGTTCCCTCAGGGAAAACTTATCGACAAAAGTTCTCGATTGGAAAAGACGATACGAAATTGCGCTAGGAACCGCTAGAGGCCTCGCGTATTTGCACGAAGAGTGCTTGGAGTGGGTTTTGCACTGCGATGTCAAGCCTGAGAACATACTAGTAGGCTCCGATTACCAACCGAAGGTAGCGGATTTTGGGTTGTCGAAGCTACTGAATAGAGGAGGGCGTTGCAAGGCGAGCTTCTCGAAGATTCGAGGAACGAGAGGTTACATGGCTCCGGAGTGGGTTACAAACCAGTCGATCACATCGAAAGTCGATGTTTACAGCTATGGGATTGTTGTGTTGGAGATGTTGAGTGGGAGGAGCCCAATTGTGAATGAAGAAGATGATGGGATTGTGGAGACTCAAAGTAGAGCTCTAGTTGCTTGGGTGAGGGAGAAGGTTAATGAAATTAGCGATGGAAATAATATGGAATATTCTTGTGTGGGAAAGATCATGGAAAGTTGGATAGAAGGTGAATATGATAAGGAGAAGATGCGAGTTTTGTTGGGAGTTTCTCTGAAATGCGTGGAGGAAGACAGAGACCAAAGACCCACCATGAGCCAAGTTGTGGAGATGCTTCAAGGTCATTAGTCATTGGTTTACACAACCATCTAGTTTTCATGTTTTGTATTAAACTTTATATTTTTATTTGTGCAATAATTGGGTTAAAGGGGGTTACTCTCTATATATATAATATATGTATATTATATATGTATATATCTCCTTTTAACTTCTTGTAGTAAATTTCCAGTGTGTGCTCATAAAATATTTCCAGTACTAAATATTTCCAGTGTGGTTATATTTTTAAGGTTTTTTTTTTTTTAATTTGAGGATCGTGAAGGAGTTGAGTGCTCCACGTTTTGTGAAGGAGTTGAGTATTGAATTACTAATATAGACTATAATGAAAGCACATGGATAAAACTTTTGGGCCATTTGGATGGAATGTCTAAACTTGACATTTTTAGATTAATTTTTATCTTTTTCTGAAAAATTGATAAAATTATAATTATTTTTTTTAAAAAGTAACTAATTCCAATATCAAAATTCTTTTAATAACCTCTGTTCCAAACGCACCCAACTTTGAACATTTTGTCCAATGATTGGAATAAAGGGGTTTAAATCTCCCTAAACTTCGAGTACATTTCCAGTGTGTACCCATGAAATATTTCCCCTTTTTTAATGCCTTGAATTTGTTGGCTCCAATTTCTTGTTTTGTTCCGGAACTTTGGTTAACATTTTAACCTGCAAAAAATAACAATATGTACAACACTCATATCATATCTGACAACAACGACAAATCGAAGTAACGACAATGCACACAAAAACGACAACGAAAGTTAAGGACGCCTACATTTGTCATTGAATAAATGAAATTTAAGTACGTTAACAAGTTTTTACGTATAAAGCTACGACACCAATTAGGAAGACGACAACATACATGATTGATGACGATCGCGACATGTTTCTCAAACAAAAATAACTCATAAATAATGACTTGGAAACAAATATGTTGTTAAATGGAATGGCCAGCACGTCACATGAGTAATAGCACAAAATGAAGAATTAATGGACTTAAATTAAATGAGCTGGGTCGGGCTGAACTGACTCGTTTGATTTCTTTAATAGATGATTATTCTGTTAAAATTGGATGTGACACATGAATTTGAGGATAAAATATTGGATCTCCTTTTAGAGGAAAGAAGCTGAATGCTTCCTTGATATTTAAAATACATATATTTGTGCACCTATATATATAAATATGTCTATTCATGTATATTTACAATTTCCAAGACCCAATATGAAGCTTCGAGCGGCAACACTGTCAACTCTATCTGCATTTACTTTTATCAAAAAATAATTATTAACTACAACAATTGGTTTGCATATAACAACCTGTTACATTTTATATTTAAAAAAAAAAAAAAGAGAGAGAGAGAAAAAAAAAAAAAAAAAAAAAAAAAAAAGAAACAAACAACAAACGAGAACAACTTATTATTTAATTTTTCTGGCCTTTTCTCAGTAGAGACAACTTTGAAATATCGCTTCCCTAGATTGGTACTCGATATGATGTCAGTATTGCGTGTTTTTCGTTGTAATAAACCTGTGCATTTACTCGGAGATTTTGTGCATTTTAGTCTTGACTAGACCTAGATCATCCCGAGGGAACAATTGCAGATTCATCCACTATGTGGCATCGGAATCATCAGGTAATAAATTAATTATGAAATACGAAAGTATACTTCTTTACTTGGTCTGCTCAAGAATTTTCAGCTTTCAGAAAATCAAAATAGTTTCGCATATTCTCATAGTACTATATTCAACCTTTATATATTTTGATGAAATCGAATCAGCTTCAAAATATTTTTAAGTTTTTATTCATTCCCGTCAAGAAGAAATAACTTGAGTATAAGTTTAATTTATCGAGTCTTTTTTTGCTATTTTGTGTTGTAAAAATCCGTTATAGGATATAATTTCTCACATATGGCTTATACAGCAATACGTGGTTTCAATCCAGACATGCAGTAGTATATCACCTTCCTATGTCTTATGATTCGTACACGGCATGGATAATTTTTTCTTATTATATGTTTTATTTCTTCCAATAACCTCATTAGCCTCTGAGGAAAAAAAAAAAAAAAAAGAAAACAACTCTTTTCTCTATATTCCTAATTATTTTAAGCTTTTTAAGGCCAACCAAGACCAAAATTAAAGATGAAAGCAGCCTTTTTTTTCTTTGTTTTTTTCAATAATGAATTTTGCCTTAGGCTTGTTCAACCTAAAATTTAACATTCCTCGTGCGTGCCTAAACACATATATTTGATCTATTCTCTCTGTGTGTCTCATTTCGTGAGCTTCATAACGTAAAATACAAATATGTGTAATATATAATATTATATATTTATCAAACGTCGTTGGAAGTACTTTATTAGGATCATGTGATCTGCAACGAGGTCGTTTACACCATCACAGTGTTGTCCGCACAGTCCAGTTGTCGGTGACAGCAGCACACAGACGATATAAGGTTGCATATCGATGTAGAAGACGCTCAAGTCAAAAAAAAAAAAACAAGGATCGTAATATATATCTTTTATTTGATATAATTGTGATCTAGAATCTTGATCCTGTTATCTTATTATATGTTTCTTAATTACTGGTCTAATTTAGATATATGTAGCGATCCAGGTAACATTTTAATCATCTATCACGTACTATATGCGCAGGTTCTCAAAGAAGAAGTCATCATGATCTGAAAAGAGTAAGTTATTCTAATTATTATATTTCTTTTCTTTTTTTTTTAAGCTATACTAATTATTAGTACATTTCTAAAATATATTTGCTTGACTAGCTATAAATTATAAACGGGTTCGTCAATTGATAGCTACAATTTTTTTTTTAATTCACCCCTGGATTTCAACTACCTAACACATTAATTTTGAAATAATAAATTACTTGTTTCACCCTTAATTTTCTTAAAAATCCCTTATAAATACTTTATTTGTTTTTTTTTTTCCTTAAACAGTTTTTTCTCTTTTGAAGGAGAAAAAAAATGTTTTTTTTAGTTAAAATTTAGTCAAAAATCACAAATGGTTTATATTTTTAATCAGAGGTAAATTTTAATCTTCTACATACATTAACTATTTACGATATTAATTAGGTTTTCCTACACTTAATTAACTTTTTCCTACTGCCTTTTTTTTTAATTAAAATGGAGATGGCCGATATATATGTAGGGGAAAAAAATACATATCTTTCATCAGAATAATACGAAATCATATAATTTTTAGACCATTACAAAGGATTATATGGGATTTTTGAAATCATATGTTTGTACTCTAAGTGGGTTTAGATCATTTAACAAATTTTTTCTCGCTTTAATAAAATATTGTGCTACTTGGTTTTTTCCACTTTTTCAAAGGGAGAGAAAGAAAAAGAGCATATTTGAAAAGAGTAAAATTTATCATAAAAAAAAAAAATTAAAGACAGCAATAGTAAATTATAGC
>CM046368.1:9576949-9599586 GCA_025413025.1 Ficus hispida | reverse complement strand
ACATCGCAGTGCAAACCCACTCCAAGCACTCTTCGTGGCAAATACGCGAGGCCTCTAGCGGTTCCTAGCGCAATTTCGTATCGCTTTTCCAATCGAGAACTTTTGTCGATAAGTTTTCCCTGAGGGAACCGTGTTCCAAGTACTCGTATACCAAAAGCCTGTGCTTTCCCTCGGAGCAGTACCCCCACATTCTTATCAAGTTCATGTGGTTTACCCTCCCAATGATGTTAACCTCTGCTAGAAATTCGGCTTCTCCTTGGTAGGTTTCACCAAGTCGTTTGATCGCTGCGATCCCGAAATCGGAGAGGATGCCTTTATAAACAACTCCCCCCGCGCCTCTTCCAATCTCCTCCGCGAAACCGCGAGTAGCCTTTTTTAGCTCGGCGAAGCTAAATCTCTTGAATCCAGTCGCTGCAAGGGCTTCAGTTCCCGCATCTTCACTAGAGCTTTTACGGGCTCTTACTAGTAAAAACCGGACACAAATAATACAAATGACCTCAACTACACCCACACCACAAGCTAACCAAAGCATGGATTTAACAAAAACATTGGCATGGCTAACTCGAATTTGAGTAGTGATCGTGTTATTTGAGCAATCTAACTCGAATTTTTCGTTAGATTTCTTGAAAGAAAGGAGGTGATGAGTCTTAGAACCCTCAAGTAGATGATTGCGAATAAGTTCGGTGCTTGGAATCCATTACGAAGATACCCATTTTTCTTGAGGTAGCAGTAAAAATAGGGTGAAACATACCCGTATAGGAATCCCACACAGTCACACGACTCCAAGCATAAATCAATGCAAGCTTGTAAGGTGTAGTTCTGGTAGAAGCCGTAATCATACCCGTAGAACTCGGTGTTGGATATCTTGAGGAAGCTAGACTCCATTTTGCTGCAGGAGAGAGTAAATTCCGGTTCACATCCGTAAGACCAATCAGTAAGATTTCTCATCTTATGTCAGGAAGGCAAGAACATTTTCTACCGGAATCAGGACTATAGCTACAAAAGCTATTAGCTCCGCAGAGGCCGTGAATCCTGCAAGGCTCATTAAAGATTTGCCATGTTACAGCCCATATCTCTCCTTGGCTCTTTCGGCTGTACAATCTAAGATTACCATCCGAATCAATCCTCAACATTCTCTGAATCTTCACGCCATAATCATTGGACAAAATCGAAAACCCGTCAGACGAACTGAAATTGCCTGAGGAATCAAGCATGGCGTTCGGGACCTTACTGGACGGGTCCAGTTGAATCCTTCGATCCACAGGCATCGGCCAGTAAACACTTGAAAACTGAAAATTGTCGTAAATAAGACGGAGAGTATTGTCACTACCGAAGACAAACTGATAGAAGCTAGAGGAAAAATTCGTCTGGCTTCTCGACGAGACAAGCTTTCCGAACCTAGTGAGTGGTTGCTCTGGGAGAAGGGTGTCTGTAGGTGAATCGAAGCTCAGCCATAAAACGTCGCTGTCCGAATTACGTAGAACCATGTTGCCGGTGTCCTCAAGGTGCAACTGCGAAAGCGAGTGGGAGAAGGTGGTAGTTTCCCAAACAGTAGTACTGATCTGACTAGCGTCGCTTAATACAAGATTACCAGTCTTGAGGAGGGTTAGTTTCGAGCTTCTTCCGTTGACTGGCTTGTCACGATTCGCCATCCAAACTATGGTGCGATTACTGTTGTAAGATGGCTCGGTGAACCATATTGCAAAGCAATATGCATTTTTCCCGACGGGATGAAAACCCGCCGAGAAAACGTCGTTCGGCGAGGTCAAAACGTCGAGGTCTGGCTTTTGAGCAGAGAGAGATGATCCTGCAATCAGAGTAAGATGATCGGTTTTTGAAGCAGAAAGTAGTGGAGAAGAAGTGATTGCGAGAAAGAGCACACAAGAGATGATCAATATGACCATAATTTTTTGTGAAAATAAACACCAAAGGAAAGTCTTTTTGTCTGTGAAATTAAAAAGACCGTAAGTATTTGGCTGTGGGGACACACACATATGTTTATATATATATATATATATATATATATATATAGATATATATATATATATTTAAGAGTAAGAGTTTTGAAGACTTTAGGTTGGTAATTGATTTTTACCGCCTTTCTTTCAAATGAATTGTAGAAAAACAAAAATGAACACAAGTCACCGGTCATTAACAATGACGGATCTAAAATTATCTCCGTTTGGTTTGTTAGTTAGAGATGAAAATTTTAAATTAGTATTGGTTGATTTTTAAAAACTTGTTATAATTTTTGTTAACTTTTTATAAAAAGACAAAAATTAAAATAAAAAATTTGAGTTCTAATTGGAATACCAAACAAAAAAACTAAAGTTAATTTTTGTTTTTTATTAAAAAGTCAATATAAATTATAACTAATTTTTAAAAAGTTAATCAATTTAAACCTAAAAATTTTATCTTAAGCTTGTGTTTCAAATAGACGCTTAGAAGTTGTTTTGTTTTGTTTTATTTTGGTTTTTTTTTTTTATTGGTGACTTAGAAGTCTTTTTTCTTTTTTTTTTTCTGCTTTGATAGTTGACTTGGAAGTCTAGTATTGACTGTTAAAAGCAACACAACATAAGAATTGGGACTAGGGACGGAGCCTAAAAAAGGCTCAAGGAGGGGCTTATCTCTAAAACTTTTTCTTTTTTTCTCTTTAACCCATGTATAAATTAATATATAGCTCTCTTAAATTCCCCTTTGACTTTTCCTTTTTTCTTTCTATCCCATATAATTTTGTACAAATTTACACATAAAACCCCACCCAACACTTACAATTTATCAAATATGCCATTTTTACAATTAAAAAAAAAAACTAAATGTAGCATTGACATTAACAATTACACCATAAATAATCTTATAGAATGTATAAATTATGTCTTTACGTGTAATTTACATTGTATATGTCGATTTCTCATTTATACTGATTATTGGTGGAATCACAATTTGTGAATGAAGAAATGAAATATTAATTAGTATATTACTCAAATCTTGAAAAGCAGTTTCATAGGAAAATAGACTTGGAGATTTCTATAGGTTGGTCAACATAGTTGTTTTAACTGCTTTTCTTCGGTGGAGACTTGTTTGGTTCATGTGTTAGTCCATCATATTTTGAAATTACTGATTTCAAAATGATATTTAGAACCTCTTTTGAAAATGAAAAGTCTTCATATTTAGAAAAAGTAATTTGAGAGTTTCTTATTTTGAACATATTTTGTACAATAACATTTTTAAATTCAAAATTTCTCTCTTCTGTTTCAAGTTTTTATTTTCTAAAGAGATTTTTTTTTTGTTTGGATCGCATGTCCATTTTCAAAAAAAAGTTTTTTTTTTTGTTTTAAATGAGAAATTTTTTTCATTTTGAGAATAAGATGATGCTTGGATGTGAAAAAAAATTTCTTCTTGAAAACAAAAAGTTGTTTGCAATGAAAAGAAATTGTGTTGAGAATTGTGTATCATGAAAAGATTTTAAAAAGATTTCTTTCTTTTTTCAAAAGAATACCGTAGAAATTAAGTAAGTTTAAAAATGAGATGGTTTTTCTTTTCAAAATGAGAGAATGATTAAAAAAGTTAAGAAAACAAAGTTTTACAAAAAATTTTCAATTTTCAAAATTGGACCTCTCATCCAAACAGAGGGTTATTCTTTTTAAACAAGAAAAATTTTTCATTTTAAAAGTAAACATAAAAACGTAGAAAAACAAGTGAAAAAAAATTTAACTCGTTTTTATCTTTTTCTTAAAAGTCAACAATTTTTTTAACTACTAGTTTTTAAAAGTCAAATAATTCTAATATAAATATTTCAAATCAAACCTACTAACCAAAATGCATGCTCGATTTGCATGATGACCTAATTGTTGATCTTTCTTCTTGACTTCATAAGTTTTTTTTTTTTAATATTATTTCTCTTTCATATTGAGAATCTTAACCTAATGCCATAACCATCAGCTGTATATAATTTTTAAGGAAAAATAGCACTAATTTCTGTTTAATAAATTGAGAGAGAGAATAAGTGATATTAAAGATTGCTCGCATTTCTAATCATGGATTAAAATGTCCACGATATTGTCGATATTTCTATGAAATTATCTATATTCTTGATATAGATAACGGGGGAAATGATGTTTTTTCTTAGAATATCTGTTAGATATCCACAAGATCCAAAAATATCCACAATATCTGTTAATATCTAGGATATTTGTAAATATTTCCATAAAATATTCAAAAACTCAGGGAAACTCCTTTTTTTTAATTTCAATTTTGACGTATTTTAAAAAAAAAAAAATATTTCAGCTTATTGCCCTATCTTGTAATAAATAGAATGCAGGAGTAAGATAGGTATTGGAATAGCAATAGGAATACAGTGGAATAAGAATGTGAATAGATTGAATATGAATATGAACATTGGAATAATAATCTCTAAAAACGAATGAATAGATTGAATGATTATTTTAATTGAAATGTTTAGTTGAACAATGGAATTAGTATTGGAATTACAATTAGGTTTATTTATATTTTTATATCATGTACGTTTGTCTTCATAAAATATACTCTGTATTTTGAAATTTTATGTTTTTATACTATCAGATAATATTTACTAAACACATTTATATTTTTTTTAGTCAATACATAATTTTGACTTAAAAATACTCAAAATATCCTTAAAAAGAAAAATTACAATTTGGATTTATTTATCTTTTTATACCCTATATTTTGATTTTATTTAAAAAGTATACCCTACATTTGAAGTCTTGCATTTTATATTATTATATCACATTTAATAAATATATCAATATTGTTTTCTCGATTAACACTTTGTTTTGACGTAATAATATACTCAAAATACCCATGAAAAGAAAATTCATAAAACGACAAAACTTTTAATTTTCTTAACAAAAAATTCAGACAACCCCACCATCATAGCCACCAAGCCCTTTCCCATCCCACCGCCACACAGCCCTTCTGACCCATAAGGGCGTGATGAGGATTCAGGTTCAAGTGATCATCACCGTCCATGCAGTAGCTGAGAGGGATATGATTGGACGGTGGATATTTTACGTGGAAAGTGTTGTGGAAATTGCAATATTAAACGTTAGAGACTTGGCCGACTTACTGTCGTACGTCAAAGTCATGCTCCTAATTGGGTGGGCGGTGGGATTAATTAAGTTAATAATTGTTAGTTTAATATTTACGTGGCCTAGTAGTCAAGCTTGCTTCTTGACTTCATAAGTCTTTTATTATTATTCCATGTTCCAGATTGAGAAACTAACCTAATGCCATTAACATTGTCCATTAGCAATATATATATAAATATATATAAATTAATTTTTAAAAGAATTATTACTGATATTTGTTTGAAAATTATTTTTATGTTTCTTCTTTTATAATTTGTTGGATAAAATATTTTTGGACAATTATTAGTACCACATGTCATTCTTCCAGTAAATAATTAGTATAGTGTGTTGGTAGTTTACATAATAATATATGAACTAATGGATAATCGCAAGATTGCTTACATATATAGGCTATAGCTAGCTAGTATTTATTCACATCAAAACAAACACTAGCTTCTAATGTTTAACTTATTATTAAAAACTTATACATGATGAAGTAAAATATTTTGCTACTCCGGAGTCTGGATTTTTGAATGTCCAAGAAAATAACAGATTAATTTCCAACTCCTAGTCATTGTCCGTTAGAGTAGTTCAGTGAGTGAAAAAGAAAAAATCTGGATAACTCCCATATTCAAGTGTTGTTGTTGTTGTTGTTGTTTTTTTTTTTTTTTTTTTTCCAATTATGTAGTCGTAAGTCCCATATGTATTTAAAAAAAAAATTTATATCCAAATCATGAAGTTAAAATTTTGCAGAGCATTAGGATATTCAGAAAGTTGTATCTTGACCAGCTTTTGAATTGCAAAATAATCAAGCCATTTAAATACATGAACTTTCAGAACTCACTTTATGTACAATATGTATATACGCTCAAATATATACATGTTTTTCATGAAATGGAATGATTTTGCTAAACTATGTGTCTTAAAATTTCAAATTTTGGTTGATGGCCCCAAGTGCATGAATCTAACGTTAGAACAAACTACATAGTATCATAATTAGTGGTTAACACAAATATCTGACAAAATTAAGCAATCCAAAAAAAAAATTTATTTAACAATCCCTAGTTAAGAGTGTTAATTTTTTTTTAATGTAGAAAGAGAAACTAATATTAGAGAGATTTGGTATATCTCCATTTTGTTGGCACTTACTAAATCACCCATCTAATATCAAACCTTTTAAAAGTGGAGAGAGAGAGAGAGAGAGAGAGAGAGGGTAATGATTTGGGTAGGTTAGTACTAGCTAGCCCGACAGGTTGTTTTCTATTTGCAATACGTTTACATGGTTTCATGAAGTTAAGATGGAGGGTTGGCTTTGGCCTTGCAGTATGACAATGACTCTTTGACATTTAATTTTGGCAACTTGTGCTCAAATTTACTTGTTCATCTTGTTATTTGAACCTTACGTTAATTTTCGCTCATGTTTTACTCATTTGATGTGTTAAAATTTCTTGATTATATCAAAGCTTAGCATTTATGTTCTTATGGAGTCAACATCTCTTGCTACAACAAAAAGTACTTTTTAATGGTACAAAATTTATAATGTTTTTCTTAAATTTTACGATATTTACATCAAAGCTTCATGTTCTGTTTTGATTGGTGATGTCGTGTCTTAAATTTTCTTGTTGGCTTAAGGGGTCTTGAATATTTATTTATTCGTAGTCTTTGAAAATCCTACATAATTGACGTCATATATTCTTAAAATTTTTGCAGAGCATTTCCTATAGGATATTGGGAAAGTTGTATCTTGACCAACATTTGAATTGCAAAATAATTATACCATTTAAATACATGAACTTTCAGAACTCACTTTATGTACACCATGTATATATGCTCAAATATATACATGTTTTTCATTTAATGGAATGATTTTGCTAAACTATGTGTCTTAAAATTTCAAAATTTTGGTTGTTGGCCACAAATGCACGAAAAGTAATGTTCAAATTTTTCAAATGATGAAACAATTTATTGGTAATAAAATTAGTCCTTGCTCCCTAAGAAAATTGACTTGACCTCGATTGTGCCGATCAACGGATTCCCATTTTCTTTATTGATCATGTCCTCAACTAATCCCACTAAGCTTAAAATCATGACTACTAGCGAGAGACAGAAACCAGAAGGCCCCTTATAAGCTTCCAAAGATATAAATGGGAATAAGCCTCCTGAATGCTTTATCTAATGGGCACGCAACACAACTTTGAATTCTCGAAAAAGAGTCTACAAATAGGAGAAATTATTACGTGAAATCACCAAATAATTTCTCCTATAAATAGTCATTTGCTTAATATGCATTTGGTATTATAGTAAAATTTGGGTTTCAATTGAGTTGTATATTTAGTCGGGTACTTGAATTGTTGGAATTGAAAAAATGTAAAAATTTGAAATGTGTTCGGAAAAAAATCAATAAGAAGTTTATTTTGTTCCTCTTAAAATTTTATGCAATGTAAAAAAAAAAAAAAAAAAAAAAAAAGTCATCTCATTTGAATTTGTATATGTAAAATTGTGGACTTTAAAAGTTTGAATTACAAAATTGTAACTGTAACTATGTGAATAGTGAAAATGATGTTGACTTTTCAGGAAAAAAAAAAAAAAAACCAAAACTGAGTTGTAAATTGTGATATAAACCTTGGTGTCAGACATTTGCTTAATTTTCCATGGACATCTAAACCGAAAGAAAAAAAAACATGAATCTAACGTTAGAACAAACTACATAGTATTATAATTAGTGGTTAACACAAATATCTGACAAAATCAAGCAATCCAAAAAAAAAAAAATTTATTTAACAATCTCTAGTTAAGAGGGGTTAATTTTTTTTTTTTTTTTTAATGTAGAAAGTGAAACTAATATAAGAGAAATTTGGTATATCTCCATTTTGTCGGCACACTTACTAAATCATCCATCTAATATCAAACCTTTTAAAAGTGGAGAGAGAGAGAGAGAGGGTAATGATTTGGGTAGGTTAGTACTAGCTAGCCCGACAGGTTGTTTTCTATTTGCAATATATTTACATGGTTTCATGAAGTCAAGATGGAGGGTTGGCTTTGGCCTTGAAGTATGACAATGACTCTTTGACATTTAATTTTTGGCAACTTGTGCTCAAATTTACTTGTTCATCTTGTCATTGAACCTTACGTTAATTTTCGCTCATGTTTTACTCATTTGATGTGTTAAAATTTCTTGATTATATCACAGCTTAACATTTATGTTCTTATGGAATTAACATCTCTTGCTACAACAAAATGTGTTTTTTAACGATACAAAATTTACAATGTTTTTCTTAAATTTTACGATATTTACATCAAAGGTTCATGTTCTGTTTTGATTGGTGATGTCGTGTCTTAAATTTTCTTGTTGGTTTAAGGGGTCTTGAATATTTATTTATTCGTAGTCTTTGAATCCTACATAATTGACGTCATATATTCTTAAAATTTTTGCAGAGCATTTCCTGTAGGATATTGGGAAAGTTGTATCTTGACCAACTTTTGAATTGCAAAATAATTATGCCATTTAAATACATGAACTTTCAGAACTCACTTTATGTACACTATGTATATATGCTCAAATATATACATGTTTTTCATTTAATGGAATGATTTTGCTAAACTATGTGTCTTAAAATTTCAAAATTTTGGTTGTTGGCCACAAATGCACGAAAAGTAATGTTCACTTTTTTCAAATGATGAAACAATTTATTGGTAATAAAATTAGTCCTTGCTCCCTAAGAAAATTGACTTGACCTCGATTGTGCCGATCAACGGATTCCCATTTTCTTTATTGATCATGTCCTCAACTAATCCCACTAAGCTTAAAATCATGACTACTAGCGAGAGACAGAAACCAAAAGGCCCCTTATAAACTTCCAAAGATATAAATGGGAATAAGCCTCCTGAATGCTTTATCTAATGGGCACGCAACACGACTTTGAATTCTCGAAAAAGAGTCTACAAATAGGAGAAATTATTACGTGAAATAATTTCTCCTATAAATAGTCATTTGCTTAACATGCATTTGGTATTAAAGTTTGGATTGTAAAATTTGGGTTTCAATTGAGTTATATATTTAGTGGGGTACTTGAATTGTTGGAATTGAAAAAATATAAAAATTTGAAATGTATTCGAAAAAAAAATCAATAAAGAGTTTATTTTGTTCGTTTTGAAATTTTATGCAATATAAAAAAAAAGTCATCTCATTGAACTTGTATATGTAAAATTGTGGACTTTAAAAGTTTGAGTTACAAAATTGTAACTGTAATTATGTGAATATTGAAAATGATGTTGACTTCTCAGAAAAAAATAAAAATAAAAATTGAGTTGTAAATTCTGATATAAACCTTGGTATCAAACATTTGCTTAATTTTCCATGGACATCTAAACCAAAAGAAAAAAAAAAACATGAATCTAACTTTAGAACAAACTACATAGTATTATAATTAGTGGTTAACACAAATATCTGACAAAATTAAGCAATCCAAAAAAAATTTATTTAAAAATCTCTAGTTAAGAGGGTTAATTTTTTTTTTTTTTTTAATGTAGAAAGTGAAACTAATATAAGAGAAAATTGGTATATCTCCATTTTGTCGGCACACTTTTAAAAGTGGAGAGAGAAAGAGAGAGAGAGAGAGGGTAATGATTTGGGTAGGTTAGTACTAGCTAGCCCGACAGGTTGTTTTCTATTTGCAATATGTTTACATGGTTTCATGAAGTCAAGATGGAGGGTTGGCTTTGGCCTTGAAGTATGACAATGACTCTCTGACATTTAATTTTTGGCAACTTGTGCTCAAATTTGCTTGTTAATCTTGTCATTTGAACCTTACGTTAATTTTCGCTCATGTTTTACTCATTTGGTTTGTTAAAATTTCATGATTATATCAAAGCTTAACATTCATGTTCTTATAGAGTCAACATCTCTTGCGACAACAAAAAAGCACTTTTTAACAATACAAAATTTACAATATTTTTCTTAAATTACGAGATTTACATCAATGTTTCATGTTCTGTTTTGATTAGTGAAATCGGGTCTTGAATTTTCTTGTTGGTTTAAGATATCTTGAATATTTATTTATTCGTTTGAATCCTACATAATTGACGTCATATATTCTTAAATTTATAGTACGGTTAGTTGTTAATTTCTTTGAATCAACGAAATTGTTGTGGGGAAATTAAATCAAAAGCATGGTCTTGTGCAAGTTGAGATAGGGATTCTATTGTTCATTTTTCGTGAGATTTTAATGGAACTTGAATATAATGTACTGCTCATTTGGATCACCTAATCAACTTAAATATAATGCAACATTCATTTGTTTTTTCAATATATTATATTTCTATACCTCCGTTTAAATAGTACATCTACTCATTTTACTATTCATCTATTCCCCTTTTTATACACTTTTACCTAGCTTATCACATACTCTCCCTCTTATCAGTACCCATTAGAATAGTTATTTAAATATAAATAATTTAAACACATATTTAATTTGAATATAATGATTTATAGGAAATCCAAACCATTTGGAATACTTTCATTTAATTAGAATATAATATCAAGTTGAATGGGACATCCAAACGCTGCAGTAAATTAGAAATAAAAATGAATTTAATCAAAATTTTGTTATTATATTTATACAGTACATAAAACTATTGAGATTGATTCCTTGGATATATTTATTGCTATTAGTTTTGATAATTTTATGGTAAAATTAACGATCGTTATCATAATGATTAATCAAAATTGTTCAGGAGGCTTGTAGTTATGGCATGCTGAATATTTGTAACCGTTTTCATACATGTTAATTTTTTTTATTTTTTATTTTTAATGAAAACTAAACTCTTTTTTAATGAAAACTAAACTCTTTTGTTGGTGGAATTTTAACACAACTAATTAGTATCGATAACTTAAACTTTGGAGGTCTCATAAATGAGATTGCTTGGTTAGTTTCCTATAATATGGTTGAGACTGTAAAAATTTGTGTGATTATGGGTCACATGTCTTGTTGCAGGATTTCACTTTACACACTGCCGATAGACTCTTTATAGCCATTTGATGCATTTATTGAGGGCAATTGTTAGGAATAGATTAGTTGCAATTAGCCTGAAAGTACCGGAAGAATAACAACTCTGTACTCAATTTATGTATGAGCGTAGTATTTACTAACATTGTTGAGTAAATCCTTATCTGTGATCTACTCAGGTTGTGTGACCTTGCCTGGAATTATTTTGAAGTTTTATGTTATGTATGAGCGTAATATTTACTAGTATTTCGTGACCAGAGTTGTCAATTACAGTCACTAAACTCAACATTCCACATTTCCAACCACCACCATTAATGGCTACAGCACATAAATAGCTCAGTTTTGAAGTCTTTTGCCTCTGGACCTTGTATTCGTCTGAACCCTACCCCCTATCCATGTCAGAATTTTTCCTGACTACCACTTCATTTGCAATAACTCATCTTTACCGTCCATCGGCAAGGGACCCTAATCTAACGGCTACGATTTGTCTAATGGACACATACGCTTACTGTCTTAAAGATTATTCCTATATATATACATACATATATATATATATATATATCTATATATAAAAGAGTAGACAGTAATGGATTCTCTGTGCATATAACCGGCACTGCTTGTCTTTAGAGTAGACACATAAAGAAGATCATGTACACAATGGCCGAAATGGTGTCCTCAATGCTGGCTCTCACCATTTTGGAGACTTTCCCCAATTGCTCTATCTTCGGAAAGAACGGCATGACTGCCATGCATGCCGCTGTTATTCGCGCTCAATCTTTTAATTTAATTCACCTCAACTTAATTTCAGAACAAATTATTTATTAGAACTGCACATAAGATTATCATAGAAGAAAGCTTGTCTTTGTCAGGAATTTTGTTGAAAATGATAGGGTAATTTACTCATTTAGTTCTTGAATTATTAAAAATTAGGGACCAACCTAGCTATTTACCTAAAAAGAATATTATGCTCACCACTTTTTGTTGCCTGTCAAGAAATTTTAAAAATGTTAATTTTGATTTTATAAAACTAATTATTTCGATTGAAAATATCTTTTTTTTTTTAATTTTTATAATTCTATTAGCAAAAGTAAATTTCCCTAACATAAAATTCTCCATATTATATGTTGAGGATAAATTTCTGATTCCATCACGGCTTGTCACGACAAAGATTGGAATTATGCTACTTTGTTTAATAAACGAAGTATTGCAAACGCCCATCCAAGTATTTTAAGTCTGTGACCCTTGAAAGGATTGTTGAGAAAACTTGGCTTTTTCTTGACCCGTCTATAGTTATAGAGTTGCAACTCCATAGCCCGTATACCAGAGGCTGACCTACTGAAACCAAACGCTTGATCCAAACCCAAATATATTACAATCTTTTTTAAAACTCAGAAGAAAAAAAAAAAAAAAGGAAAATAATTGTACGTCCTGTTAGAATCTCACTTCAATTAGAGTAGATTTGGTTTAATCTTTTCCAGTTTTTAAACGAGAAAAGGATTAATCTTTTTGTTCTTCTCAAAACAGAGTAAAGAAGAAACGGATTTTGATTTAGTTTGTTCGACTCTTTTCTTTTTTTGACCTTTAAGGCAGTCAAAATTATATGCAAACTTTTAAAATCTGGGTTTCGTTGAGAAACTAGTAGGTATTTGATAACTGGATTTGGAGAATTGATGATGATCATCCAATATATAATCATCTAACTGACAAAGTAATTCCATTATTATAAACCATAATTAAAAAAAAAAAAAAAAAAACCACTCACAAAATGGGAGTTTGGAGGAGGGGGAACGACTTGTAAAGTGGATGCGGCAGCGGCGGCGGAAGGTGACAGTGCGGCCCGCGTCGGTGGAAGAGAAGGAGAAGGCGAAATTGTGGTTTCCGGGTCTCACGCAAAAATTGGTGAAAACTTTTGAGTACGAACAAAACTTCGTAGGTTTTATGGTTAATTAATAGGAAGTAGGGTGTTGAATTTGAGGTGACAAATTTGACTACATCTATGTGAGATGAATAATAAATTCATTAACTACTTCAAAATTATACAAATATAAAAACTCTCTTTAACTTTACTTTATCGAACACCACTTACACCTTTTGTCTATATCTCTTCTTACATTTCGTCGAAAAGAAGACACACTCTTTCTATTCTTCTAATCACACATCACTCTAAATACAATAGATATATTTATAGACTCTAAATGGGATACAAAATTAACACTTTCTCAAACTCACAAAATAAAAACCTACATGAAAAGAATCCACACCAATGAAATCCAAGAAGCTTCCACCTTTCAAATAAGCAAACTACATTGGAAATAAAATCTTATCCAAGCCTAGTTGAAATAATCTTCCTAACCACTTTGAAGGAGTATTTTCCAAAGCAATTGGCCTATATTGATCCTCTGTCAAAGCATCATCTGCTTCAGGAATCAAAACATGTCTGTATATTCGGAAAGTTGAAGAATGATAGAAAAGAAAAGGGCATTCTACAAAATGTATTCCAGGTATTCATCAGATCAGATATAATTTATCATAATTAACGTGCGTCTTTCCATTTGTTTTCAGATTCTGAGGAAGATGTGTGCTGAGAAAATGTGGTCCAGACACTTTAGATATACCAGACGAGATTGGATGGATGCCTCATCACTAGTCTGCAAACATGGGAAAGTCTAGAATCATAAAAAGATTTTTACAAGCCAAAAGTCCTCTTGCTTCCATCATGAATGGAGAAGGCATGTCCGCACTTCACATTTTGGCAAGGAACGGAACGTTAACGTGATAAAAACACATATCCAAAACTGTCCAGATGTCAGTGAGTTGTCGGATAAGGAAAGAAGGATGGCCCCCCATGTTGCTGTGGATCATAAACAGGTTTCTGTAGTAAAGACTTTGTTGAATACAAAAGCTTTCACTGATCTTTTAAACGAGCAAGACAAGGATGGAAACACTGCTCTACATCTAGCTTGTATCCACGGGCATTATGAAATTACATTGTCATGATACCTAGCCATCTAAACTGATCGTTGGTTCGTATTATCATCACGTCATTATATATTCGCAGTTGTGATAGTTTAATTAGTTTACTTGAAAAGCATGCATAGGCGGCATGGTTGCAAACTGGTTTTGAAATGTAGTCTACCTATGTATGGTTTAGTGTCCTTTACAAGGATTCTATATTCCTCGTTCACTTGTTTACTATGTTTTGAGTCACTTTTTCTCCCATGGACTTTTTGAATAAATTTTGCATTTCCTAGTTGTCTATATTATAACAAATAGAACTCTGATTCACGCTATTATTAGCAATCTATCTTCAAGTTGAGGAGACTGGATTTAAGCATAAAACTAAACTGCTCAAGGCGTTAAAGATTGAGATAAGTTCTAAATTACTAGTTTATAAAAAATATATAATGAAGGCCTCTTCCAATACAAATATTTAGGGCTTATTTAACAGAGTATTTTAAAAGCTGCTTTAAGCATCATGAGTTCAAATGTTGTTTTTTGAAGTATTAAATAATCTCTTAGAAGATCTAATCTCAAAAAAAACTTTCCATTGAAATCATAAAATATGGGCATTTGGGAAAAGCTCATTCGAACGATCTTTAAACCTTGTCAGGTTTAAACTATATATTTTAATATTTATTTTAATAGTTTTAGTTATTTTGATTTCAAAAATAATTTTAAAAATTTGATTCCAGACACTATTAAAAAGTCACTGTTTCAATTCTACTGACTAAAAGCAAAACCTCTACATGATAATATGGACGAAGAAACAAAAAGTCTCCAAACAGCTCTTCTTTCTTTCTACATAAGATGTTAGGAAAGCTCACGGGTCCGGTAGCTGTGTGGGCCAGCGGGACGAGCAATGAATGAGCACGACTCAACTCGAAAAGAGGAGTAGTACAACCCACAGACAATGGCAGAGAGCCTCCCTTCCTCTCCTCCGAGCATCCTTGCAACCTCACCTGAACGTCCTTCATCTTCACCACCCTGAAACTCAGCCCCTTCACCACGCTCTCCAGCTTGTCATGATTGCACTCACCGAGCACCGCGACGTGAACATCAACGCCGCCTTCCTCTTTCTTTCGAACAGGCTTAACAGGTAGAACCTGACAACATTGACCGCAGAGATAATGGCAGAGATGGAGGCTCAAACTCTCTTGCCAGCGACGATGGTTTCTGGCGAAATTGAGATGGAGAGAACAAGGAGATCGGTAGCCATTCGTTTTGGGAGAGCGGAGACTACCGCTCGTGTCTAGCAAAAATGGGGTGCCGGACACGAGAGCTCCCGTAAAATGTTATAGTTATAAAAAACCTGAATTAATGGTGCAGTAATTGAGGCAATATATTGAAGTGCTTGATCGGGTATGATACATATAGGTTCATGAAGTACAACTCATGCTGAAATGTTCTCGAAATTCTTCCCAGCATTTAATGCACGTACCGTACGGCCAATTAATCAAGGTTCGCATCCATATAAATTTTGGTAATTAAAAACATTTGGTAAATTCTCAGATTAATTACTTTGTCAACTATGTTAAGTTCCTCAGAAGGATCGTATAGTCTGCATTGGTCTATCATTCAAGGAAAAAAAACTGATAAAGACGGATTTGAGGAATTAAATATACCCACAATTACGTATTCAGAAAAAGAAACGAAATGGAGGTGGAGAAAAAATATATATGTATATACATATCCATATAAATATCGATATAACTCTCTGATTTGGGTATGAAATTTTGACCTCGTCTATGAAGAGCTAGATCACAACACAATTGGTAGTTTTAAATTTTTGTAGACGTAACGAAAGAGATGTCTACATCTATATATATGTGACATATGCACATATAATATTCATATATATTTGTGTCCAAACCGTGCTAATATAGAGATCAAGAATTGCCTAGGAAATAAAGGCATTGAACTTTGTCTCGTTCACAGTCAAATATCAGAAAAATGATATTCTGTGTAAAAATGTCATTGATACTTACAAGAAACGGTCTGACATGCATTACTAGCCAAATTAAACTATTATGACTGTTGTCTGGAGATTCTGGGAAGAATAACTAGTTCTAGTTAATTATTATAAACATTAGAGCTTAGGACATGATTGGTTCTATTCAAAATTATGCAGTATGTTTGATCAGTCATTTATTAATTAAAAATTATATACTTATCATACAATGCTATAATTAATTAGAAGCAAATCTCTGGCATTGTAAACAAACTTATTGAAAGCAAACAGTTTCCAATAATGTATGCATAAGAACAATATTTATATATTAGACTATAAACCATGAAAGAAACTTAGAACAAGATTTTTGTTTTCTTTTTTTTTTTTAATTAAAGATTTATGTAGTAAGAGAAATCAAAAGAGAGAATGAAATAATATCCCAGTTAATTAGTTGGCACCCACAGTACTCTTCCCTTGTCCTATTGTAAAGTTTTTTTTTATAATTTTCTACATATTTGTCATTCAAGTTTCTAACCTGATTGGTAAAAGGAAAAGATTTGCAAAGCTGGGTTCACTTTTCTACGAGTACAATCATTTTATCAAAATTATATACCTATAAAGTCATCATCATAATTAGGTTTAATCCAAGGTGAATAATGATACTATAATATTATAATATAAATTTATGTGATATATATATGTCAATGGGTGGTGGGACGGGATGCTTCCTCTGTCCCCATCCTGCTTTATATTCAAGGAAAAGACTTTATCCATTTCTGTCCTAATTGGATCGAAGCCCCCACACGATGTCGTCTCCATGGAGAATATTGTCATTCCAAGATCGAAGTAGCACTCTCAAAACTTTAGATATTCCTTATGAGTATAATATTGCAAAAATTAATTCAAAAGACCATTAGGGAAACAAAATAGTTCAAACATATATAGCAAAGAACTGAACATAAATTATATAAGTAACCTGACCAAGCCTTATGAGAGAATATGTCAGATTTTAGTACTGTTTCCACTTAAAGTTCAATTAAATTCCCAAATAAATGGGAGATAAAATGTGTGAGGACATTATTGATCCACTTTTTCTCAACATAATAATAACAATAATAATATGTAAAGTTAAACAATCACAACCATGAGTATATTAAGGATGACAAAATTATGAACCTAACATTAATCAAATAAATAGCTAGCTAGGAATCAGTACAATGATATTGTAATACTATTTCAAGAACTTGAAGGAAAGCGAAAGGTAAAAATATGGCCTAAGAAAGATGTCCGATCCGCAATATTAAGGCGTCCACACTGGAAGGAGAACACACAGCAGCGCATCTGCAAGCATTTTGGTTCACATGATGGTGCAAAACTGGGCAGTGACCAAAAACTTCCACCGCCGCTGCTATCTGCGTTAGCTGTAACGCTTTGTCCAGCATCTGCAGGATTTATTTTTTTATATAAATAGTGGTGACGGGAATCAAGAGATAACTCACACATCATGAATTTAAACAATGTCTGATTAATGTGTAAATGGTAATGATATAAATGTTTTATTATTGTTTTAACTAATTGATAATTCACATAATCCTCCTGCGGATTATTACACAGAGACCAACATAGTCTTATTAAATCATAATTTTTGACTAACTGCTTATCAAAGCATATATATGATCTGCAGGAAAAGAGATTTTGGAAGCAGATAGTTAATGAAGTGAATTGTTATTCCCATTGGAGAGATTATCCAAGGAATCGAGTTTGCCAACATTAATACAAAAAGTTCAAATCCAATAAAAACAATCATCAAATTCAGACTAATTTCAATAAGGCAAGGTAAGGGGGTGATACATAGGGATAATTGCAATATAGCCCTTGTTATTTTGTCGAAATACAAATTTCCATCTAGTGTTGAGGTGGTCAAAAAAATTAAAAAAAAAAAAAAAAAAAACCAAACAAAACCACACATAAAATCTTATATTATGTTTGGTAGAAAGATGAAATTATAGAAGAAGAAAGCAATATATCGATAGTAGTGAGAAAATGGAAAGAAATAGTTGAGCTTTTCTTCAGTATAGATTGTTTGGCATAAGAGACAGAATGGGATAAGAAAATGTCTAAGCTAGATTATTTTACATTTATGCACCCTAATATTATACCAAAGATGTGTTTGAGGAATCTCTTTGTTGTTTTTTTAGTTGTTTGCTTTCATTTTCTTCTAGTATATTTTGCTTTGTTTTTATTATATTTTTAGGATTGTAAATTAGAAGATGACTTGCGTTTAGGGTATAATATTATACCAAAATTGGTTATTTGGTATCAAATTTTTTTTGTCAAATATTTTCTGCTCTTTTCTTTTCGAACTTAAAAAGGATTAGAAAATAAAGGGTCCGTTGATTTATAACCTTTCGTTGTTCTCAACTTCTTCTCCATCAAACAACCCAACCTTCCTTTTTCTTCTCGGAAAGAATAATGTCTTTCAGGAAGATAGAGAGAGGATTAAACAAAAACAAAAAAAAAAAAAACAAAACAACAACAACCTAAAAGGCCCATGATGTCCACTTGTGCCCAACCAGCTACCATCATGCTGGCGAGGATCGACCATTGAGGATTGCCACAACAAACCCCTCGTAATTTACCAGTGATTCGACCACCCAAAATTGACAATTTACTCAATTATGTGTGTGTTTGCGAGTGCTTTCTTTCAAAAAATAAAAATATGTACATTTCATGTTTTTATATTTATATTTTTTCTTAATTTGGAAAGACATATTTCAACAATATAGGATTATTTCGATAAAAATTACAAATAATTAATTTTATACTTATCCCAATAAAGAAGAAGATGGGAACTCACCATGTTACGCTGTGGATTTGTCGCAACCCGATTGCCATCGAATTATCTGGCTTGGTTTTAGTTGGCCGTGATGAAGAGATTCCTGGATTTGAAGTACTTGGCTGCACCAATATTCCCATACGTCAAAAATTGAAAAACAAGTTTCAATATTATCTGAGACTAAAAATTTAGATTGTTGTAGTTGCAGGCATAGTCTGATAAAAGTTTTTCATTCAATTCTAAAATAAAACATATATTTTGAATCCCTCCCATTAGAAAAAAAAAAAAAAAAAAAAATTGGGATTGCCACAAGAACTTCACTGTCACTGACTCAATTGGTAGTTTTAAATTTGTATAGACGTAACAAAGAGATGCCTACGTCTATATGTATATATACACACACACACATATAATGTACACATAATATGTATATCTGTGTCCAAACCGTGTTAATATAGAGATCAAGATTGCCTAGTAAATTAAGGGTTGAACTTTGTCTCGTTGACAATGTTGTCTTGTTGACAATCAAATATCAGAAAAATGATATTTTTTCTGGTGCAAAAATATCATTAATACTTACAAGAAATGGTCTAAATTGGGCAAATTAAATTATTAAATCTATTGTCTGGGATTCTGGGGAAGATTAACTAGTTTTATTAGTTATTATAAACATTAGAGATTAAGACAAATTGATTCTATTTCACGTATGCGGTATGTTGACTAGTCTTTTGTTAATTAAGAATTATATGTTGATCATACAATGTTATATTATAAGAAGCAAATCTGTGGTAAGTAACAAACTTATTGAAAGCAAGCAGTTTCCAAAACGTATGCATAAGAACAACATTTATATATTAGACTATAAACCATGAAAGAAAACTTAGAAAAAGATTTTTTATTTTTTTAATCAAATATTTATGTAGCAAGAGAAATCAAAAGAGAGAATGAAAATTAATCCCACTTAATTGTGCACCCACAGTCTTCCCTTATCCTATTTTAAAATGTTTCTTTTCCCCCTTTCATTTCCATATTAACTACTCTTTTTGCATTTTCTTTAAAAAAATAAAATAAAAATCAAAATAAACAATAAAAAAAAAAAAAAAACTTCTCTTTTTTTTTTCGCAGGTGACCAAAAGTTTTGATAAAATGTACGTAATAGGCAATTTTTTAGCTAGGATATAATTTTCTACACATTTATCATTCAAGTTTAAAAGGAAAAATGGGCAAAAATCATATTCCTTACATATGGATATACTTAAAATTTTTATTTTGGAGTTTGAATTTTCAAAAACTAATTTAAAAGTTCAGATTCAAGTTTTTTTTTAAGCTATCAAATTTAAGATTTAAATTTCATAATTTCAACAAGAAGTTCAAAGTTTTTGTTTTTGTTTTTTTATTTTTTATAACAATACTAGGATTTTTGATTTTTTTAATTCGATTTTAATTTCATTTATTAAATTGATTTTTCAGTTTTTTAAAATTCTTTAAATTATATGATAGTTTATTAAGAAGTCCCATTCAAGTTTAGGTGATGTATAGCTCACGTGATGAATTCGTTTAACAATTTAAAGCTAGGCACCAATCTGACCAATAGTACAACAAGGGGAAAAAAAAAAAGAAAAAGAAAAGAATCTTGGGACTTCCTTATGAAATGAAAAATGTAAGGACTAAAGCAATGCTTTTAAAATAATTCAGGGACAATTTAACAATTACCCAAAAATAAGAATAAAAATTTATTCCAAAAATAAAAAATAAAAACAACAGTGTTTTTTTATAAGATTCGGTAAGAGCATGAACTCATTTGTCCAATTCGTTGATCAAGTAGCTCTAGCCCAACCTTCAGAAAAACCCAAAAAAAAAAAAAAAGAAAAAAGAAAAAAGAACCGAAAAGAAGAAGCAGAAGAAGAGGCTTTAGCCCAGCCCATAGTCACAGCTGGTTTTTGATTCTTTGTGGGTGGGAATGTGCGTGTGTGTGTGTGTGCATATGAGGAAAACTAGCCTAATACATGCATGTCTTTCAGCCAACAAGCTGGTCCCTGACTTACGGTGAGGACGACTAGGGTAATTGACTTGGTTGTGGGACAAAGCTAACGTCAATATTTTTCTTTATTAGGGAGGGTTCCAAGGAAGAGTTTTCTTTGGCAGAAAGCTCGTTATTCTTATTAACTAAATTGTGATGTGATATTAAAGTTTCAAGGATAATTCTCTTTTTTTTTTTTTTAATGTTGATAAACACAGTAGATTTTTTTTCCCGGTTATTGGTTCTTTGCTTTTGTGAAGAGATTTCTTTGTGATTTGTCTCTCTTTTCTTATTTTGCTAAGATTTGTAGTTGATTTCTTAATTCAATGAGTTGTGTATGACAAAAGAGGAGTTAGTTAATAGGTTTCAATATAATGGAAGCATACTTAATTTCTATGCTATCAATGATTTACTCTATTTAAAAATTTATAAATATATATTAAAAAAAAAAGTTAGTGTAATGTATGATAGTAGTGATGGATGATCCTGCAATGAGAATAAGATGATTGGTTTTTGAAGCAGAAAGTAGTGGAGAAGAAGTGTTTGCGACAAAAAGCACACAAGAGATGATCATTGTAACCATGATTTCTAGTGAAAATAACCAAAGAAGAGTCTTTTCCACAGTGAAATTAAAAAGACCATAAGTACTTGGCTGCCGACAACAAGATAGGATATATATACATGAGAAATGATTTAGTGTACGGGTGTATCATGTCATCATGTTTATATGATGCACTCGTCCAATTAAAATTGATATTTCGATACTTTATCTATATCATCTTTTTGTTTTAGGTTTCTCTTTCTTAATAAGTATTATCTTATTATTAAATTAAAATTACCGTAAACATCTCATTTAAATCTTTTATAGTAATCTTTCCCAAATAAATCCTTCATAATAATCAATTAACTTCAAATAAATTCATATTTTATTTTAAAAATTATTCTTATATATTTAAATTTCTTTAAGATTGAAACAACCTTGCAAATAAATAACATAAAAAAACTTGCGATTACCTCAAAAAAAAAAAAAAAAAACCCTTGTGACGTTTTTTCATCTCAGCTGTTTTCATTTATACTATATGTAAGAAACTTTTTTCTTTTAGTTCTTTTTGTTTATGATACATATGAAACCACCTTGAACTATTAGTTGTTTTCAAACGAAAACTTTATTGCTTGAAATGAGGACATTTCCTCATACAAAGAAACTAAAAATCGAGAAACCAGGGGGGGGGGGGGGACTCTTCATTCATGAAAACACGAGAAGATCCTAACAAAATTGTTCAAATTTTTTTAATATCATGAAAACAACATGCGATTGCCACAATAAACCCCTCGTATATCACGCAATTCACTTTAGACTCGCGGGATCCAAGAAGTTTCTAATATCTAGCTACCGGGGATTTGCGTGTGGTTTGTTTCAAAAAAATATATATATGTATAATTCATGTTTTTATTTTTATATTGTTACTTAATTTGGAAAGATATATTTCAACAATATTTTTTTATTTTGATAAAAATAACAGATAATTAATTTTCTACTTATCCCAATAAAGAAGAAGAAGGGAACTCACGGTTTTACCCCACTAAACTAGCCCAAACGGAATTTATTTATTTTTAGACTTGGAAAAAAAAATGAAAAGAAAATAAAAGAAAAGAAAAAACCCTTTTGTACCTTATGGTATTCTCCATTTTTCTCCTTGTTGAAATTTGGATCAACTCG
>CM046368.1:9532188-9576849 GCA_025413025.1 Ficus hispida | reverse complement strand
ATTATTCCAATGTTCATATTCATATTCAATCTATTCACATTCTTATTCCACGTATTCCTATTGCTATTCCAATACCTATCTTACTCTTGCATTCTATTTATTACAAGATAGGCAATAAGCTGAAATATTTTTTTTTAATATACGTCAAAATTGAAATTAAAAAAAAAGGATTTTCACTGAGTTTTTGAGTATTTTATGGAAATATTACAAATATCTAGATATTAACAGATATTGTGGATATTTTTTGGATCTTTGGATATCTAATAGATATTCTAAGAAGAAACATCATTCTCCGTTATTTATATCAAGAATATAGATATTTCGTAGAAATATCGACAATATATGGACATTTTAATCCATGAATTAAATGCGAGCAATTTTAATATCATTATTCTCTCTCTCAATTTATTAACCAGAAATTAGTGCTATTTTCCTTAAAAATTATATACAGCTGATGGTTATGGCATTAGGTTAAGATTCTCAATATGAAAGAGAAATAATATTAAAATAAAAATAAAAAAATAATTATGAAGTCAAGAAGAAAGATCAACAACTAGGTCATCATGCAAATCTAGCATGCATTTTGGTTAGTAGGTTGAGTTGAAATATTTATATTAGAATTATTTGACTTTTTAAAAACTAGTTATAAAACTTATTGACTTTTAAGAAAAGATAAAAACGAGTTAAATTATTTTTTTTTACTTGTTTTTCTACGTTTTTACGTTTACTTTTAAAATGAAAATTTTCTTGTTTAAAAAGAATAACCCTCTGTTTGGATGAGAGGTCCAATTTTGAAAATTGAAATTTTTTTGTAAAACTTTGTTTTTCTCAATTTTTTTCATCATTATCTCATTTTGAAAAGAAAAACCATCTCATTTTTAAACTTACTTAATTTCTACATATTCTTTTGAAAAAGAAAGAAATCTTTTTAAATCTTTTCATGATACACAATTCTCAACACAATTTCTTTCATTGCAAACAACTTTTTGTTTTCAAGAATATTTTTTTTTTTCACATCCAAGCATCATCTTATTTTCAAAATGAAAAAACTTTCTCATTTAAAAAAAAAAATTCTTTTTGAAAATGGATATGCGATCCAAACAAAAAAAATCTCTTTTGAAAATAAAAACTTAAAACAGAAGAGAGAAATTTTGAATTTAAAAATGTTATTGTACAAAATATGTTCAAAATAAGAAACTCTCAAATTACTTTTTCTAAATATGAAGACTTTTCATTTTCAAAAGAGGTTCTAAATATCATTTTGAAATCAGTAATTTCAAAATAGATGGACTAACACATGAACCAAACAAGTCTCCACCGAAGAAAAGCAGTTAAAACAACTATGTTGACCAACCTATAGAAAGCTCCAAGTCTATTTTCCTATGAAACCGCTTTTCAAGATTTGAGTAATAGACTAATTAATATTTCATTTCTTCATTCACAAGTTGTGATTCCACCAATAATCAGTATAAATGAGAAATCGACATATACAATGTAAATTACACGTAAAGACATAATTTATACATTCTATAAGATTATTTATGGTGTAATTGTTAATATCAATGCTACATTTAGTTTTTTTTTTTTTAATTGTAAAAATGGCATATTTGATAATGCTCTAAGTGTTGGGTGGGGTTTGATGTGTAAATTTGTACAAAATTATATGGGATAGAAAGAAAAAGGAAAGTCAAAGGGGAATTTAAGAGAGCTATATATTAATTTATACATGGGTTAAAGAGAAAAAAGAAGAAGTTTTGGAGATAAGCCCCTCCTTGAGCCTTTTTTGGGCTCCGTCCCTAGTCCCAATTCTTATGTTGTGTTGCTTTTAACAGTCAATACTAGACTTCCAAGTCAACTATCAAAGCAGGAAAAAAAAAAAAAAGGACTTCTAAGTCACCAATAAAAAAAAAAAAAAAACCAAAACAAAACAAAACAACTTCTAAGCTTCTATTTGAAAAAATTTTTAGGTTTAAATTGATTAATTTTTTAAAAACTAGTTATAATTTATATTGACTTTTTAGTAAAAACACAAAATTAACTTTAGTATTTTGTTTGGTATTCCAATTAGAACTCAAATTTTTTATTTTAATTTTTGTCTTTTTATAAAAAGTTAATAAAATTAAAACTAGTTTTTAAAAATCAATCAATACTAATTTAAATTTTATCTCTAACTAACAAACTAAACGGAGATAATTTTAGATCCGTCATTGTTAATGACCGGTGACTTGTGTTCATTTTGTTTTTCTACAATTCATTTGAAAGAAAGGCGGTAAAAATCAATTACCAACCTAAAGTCTTCAAAACTCTTACTCTTAAATATATATATTATATATATAAACATATGTGTGTGTCCCCACAGCCAAATACTTACGGTCTTTTTAATTTCACAGACAAAAAGACTTTCCTTTGGCGTTTATTTTCAGAAAAAATTATGGTCACAATGATCATCTCTTGTGTGCTCTTTCTCGCAATCACTTCTTCTCCACTGCTTTCTGCTTCAAAAATCGATCATCTTACTCTGATTGCAGGATCATCTCTCTCTGCTCAACAGCCAGACCTCGACGTTTTGACCTCGCCGAACGACGTTTTCTCGGCGGGTTTTCATCCCGTCGGGAAAAATGCATATTGCTTTGCAATATGGTTCACCGAGCCATCTTACAACAGTAGTCGCACCACAGTTTGGATGGCGAATCGTGACAAGCCAGTCAACGGAAGAAGCTCGAAATTAACCCTCCTCAAGACTGGTAATCTTGTATTAAGCGACGCTAGTCAGATCAGTACTACTGTTTGGGAAACTACCACCTTCTCCCACTCGCTTTCGCAGTTGCACCTTGAGGACACCGGCAACATGGTTCTACGTAATTCTGACGGCGACGTTTTATGGCGGAGCTTCGATTCACCTACAGACACCCTTCTCCCAGAGCAACCACTCACTAGGTTAGGAAAGCTTGTCTCGTCGAGAAGCCAGACGAATTTTTCCTCTAGCTTCTATCAGTTTGTCTTCGGTAGTGACAATACTCTCCGTCTTATTTACGACAATTTTCAGTTTTCAAGTGTTTACTGGCCGATGCCTGTGGATCGAAGGATTCAACTGTACCCGTCCAGTAAGGTCCCGAACGCCATGCTTGATTCCTTAGGCAATTTCAGTTCGTCCGACGGGTTTTCGATTTTGTCCAATGATTATGGTGTGAAGATTCAGAGAATGTTGAGGATTGATTCGGATGGTAATCTTAGATTGTACAGCCGAAAGAACCAAGGAGAGAATGGGCTGTAACATGGCAAATCTTTAAGGATCCTTGCAGGATTCATGGCCTCTGCGGAGCTAATAGCTTTTGTAGCTATAGTCCTGATTCCGGTAGAAAATGTTCTTGCCTTCCTGGACATAAGATGAGAAATCTTACTGATTGGTCTTACGGATGTGAACCGGAATTTACTCTCTCCTGCAGCAAAATGGAGTCTAGCTTCCTCAAGATATCCAACACCGTGTTCTATGGGTATGATTACGGCTTCTACCAGAACTACACCTTACAAGCTTGCATTGATTTATGCTTGGAGTCGTGTGACTGTGTGGGATTCCTATACGGGTATGTTTCACCCTATTTTTACTGCCACGTCAAGAAAAATGGGTATCTTCGTAATGGATTCCAAGCACCGAACTTATTCGCAATCATCTACTTGAGGGTTCCTAAGACTCATCACCTCCTTTCTTTCAAGAAATCTAACGAAAAATTCGAGTTAGATTGCTCAAATAACACGATCACCACTCAAATTCGAGTTAGCCATGCCAATGTTTTTGTTAAATTCATGCTTTGGTTAGCTTGTGGTGTGGGTGTAGTTGAGGTCATTTGTATTATTTGTGTCCGGTTTTTACTAGTAAGAGCCCGTAAAAGCTCTAGTGAAGATACGGGAACTGAAGCCCTTGCAGCGACTGGATTCAAGAGATTTAGCTTCGCCGAGCTAAAAAAGGCTACTCGCGGTTTCGCGGAGGAGATTGGAAGAGGCGCGGGGGGAGTTGTTTATAAAGGCATCCTCTCCGATTTCGGGATCGCAGCGATCAAACGACTTGGTGAAACCTACCAAGGAGAAGCCGAATTTCTAGCAGAGGTTAACATCATTGGGAGGGTAAACCACATGAACTTGATAAGAATGTGGGGGTACTGCTCCGAGGGAAAGCACAGGCTTTTGGTATACGAGTACTTGGAACACGGTTCCCTCAGGGAAAACTTATCGACAAAAGTTCTCGATTGGAAAAGACGATACGAAATTGCGCTAGGAACCGCTAGAGGCCTCGCGTATTTGCACGAAGAGTGCTTGGAGTGGGTTTTGCACTGCGATGTCAAGCCTGAGAACATACTAGTAGGCTCCGATTACCAACCGAAGGTAGCGGATTTTGGGTTGTCGAAGCTACTGAATAGAGGAGGGCGTTGCAAGGCGAGCTTCTCGAAGATTCGAGGAACGAGAGGTTACATGGCTCCGGAGTGGGTTACAAACCAGTCGATCACATCGAAAGTCGATGTTTACAGCTATGGGATTGTTGTGTTGGAGATGTTGAGTGGGAGGAGCCCAATTGTGAATGAAGAAGATGATGGGATTGTGGAGACTCAAAGTAGAGCTCTAGTTGCTTGGGTGAGGGAGAAGGTTAATGAAATTACGATGGAAATAATATGGAATATTCTTGTGTGGGAAAGATCATGGAAAGTTGGATAGAAGGTGAATATGATAAGGAGAAGATGCGAGTTTTGTTGGGAGTTTCTCTGAAATGCGTGGAGGAAGACAGAGACCAAAGACCCACCATGAGCCAAGTTGTGGAGATGCTTCAAGGTCATTAGTCATTGGTTTTACACAACCATCTAGTTTTCATGTTTTGTATTAAACTTTATATTTTTATTTGTGCAATAATTGGGTTAAAGGGGGTTACTCTCTATATATATATATATATATGTATATTTATATATGTATATATCTCCTTTTAACTTCTTGTAGTAAATTTCCAGTGTGTGCTCATAAAATATTTCCAGTACTAAATATTTCCAGTGTGGTTATATTTTTAAGGTTTTTTTTTTTTTAATTTGAGGATCGTGAAGGAGTTGAGTGCTCCACGTTTTGTGAAGGAGTTGAGTATTGAATTACTAATATAGACTATAATTGAAAGCACATGGATAAAACTTTTGGGCCATTTGGATGGAATGTCTAAACTTGACATTTTTAGATTAATTTTTATCTTTTTCTGAAAAATTGATAAAAATTATAATTATTTTTTTAAAAAGTCAACTAATTCCAATATCAAAATTCTTTTAATAACCTCTGTTCCAAACGCACCCAACTTTGAACATTTTGTCCATGATTGGAATAAAGGGGTTTAAATCTCCCTAAACTTCGAGTACATTTCCAGTGTGTACCCATGAAATATTTCCCCTTTTTTAATGCCTTGAATTTGTTGGCTCCAATTTCTTGTTTTGTTCCGGAACTTTGGTTAACATTTTAACCTGCAAAAAATAACAATATGTACAACACTCATATCATATCTGACAACAACGACAATTGAAGTAACGACAATGCACACAAAAACGACAACGAAAGTTAAGGACGCCTACATTTGTCATTGAATAAATGAAATTTAAGTACGTTAACAAGTTTTTACGTATAAAGCTACGACACCAATTAGGAAGACGACAACATACATGATTGATGACGATCGCGACATGTTTCTCAAACAAAAATAACTCATAAATAATGACTTGGAAACAAATATGTTGTTAAATGGAATGGCCAGCACGTCACATGAGTCAATAGCACAAAATGAAGAATTAATGGACTTAAATTAAATGAGCTGGGTCGGGCTGAACTGACTCGTTTGATTTCTTTAATAGATGATTATTCTGTTAAAATTGGATGTGACACATGAATTTGAGGATAAAATATTGGATCTCCTTTTAGAGGAAAGAAGCTGAATGCTTCCTTGATATTTAAAATACATATATTTGTGCACCTATATATATAAATATGTCTATTCATGTATATATTACAATTTCCAAGACCCAATATGAAGCTTCGAGCGGCAACACTGTCAACTCTATCTGCATTTACTTTTATCAAAAAATAATTATTAACTACAACAATTGGTTTGCATATAACAACCTGTTACATTTTATATTTAAAAAAAAAAAAAGAGAGAGAGAAAAAAAAAAAAAAAGAAACAAACAACAAACGAGAACAACTTATTATTTAATTTTTCTGGCTTTTCTCAGTAGAGACAACTTTGAAATATCGCTTCCCTAGATTGGTACTCGATATGATGTCGGTATTGCGTGTTTTTTGTTGTAATAAACCTGTGCATTTACTCGGAGATTTTGTGCATTTTAGTCTTGACTAGACCTAGATCATCCCGAGGGAACAATTGCAGATTCATCCACTATGTGGCATCGGAATCATCAGGTAATAAATTAATTATGAAATACGAAAGTATACTTCTTTACTTGGTCTGCTCAAGAATTTTCAGCTTTCAGAAAATCAAAATAGTTTCGCATATTCTCATAGTACTATATTCAACCTTTATATATTTTGATGAAATCGAATCAGCTTCAAAATATTTTTAAGTTTTTATTCATTCCCGTCAAGAAGAAATAACTTGAGTATAAGTTTAATTTATCGAGTCTTTTTTTGCTATTTTGTGTTGTAAAAATCCGTTATAGGATATAATTTCTCACATATGGCTTATACAGCAATACGTGGTTTCAATCCAGACATGCAGTAGTATATCACCTTCCTATGTCTTATGATTCGTACCACGGCATGGATAATTTTTTCTTATTATATGTTTTATTTCTTCCAATAACCTCATTAGCCTCTGAGGAAAAAAAAAAAAAAAAGAAAACAACTCTTCTTCTCTATATTCCTAATTATTTTAAGCTTTTTAAGGCCAACCAAGACCAAAATTAAAGATGAAAGCAACCTTTTTTTTCTTTGTTTTTTTTCAATAATGAATTTTGGCCTTAGGCTTGTTCAACCTAAAATTTAACATTCCTCGTGCGTGCCTAAACACATATATTTGATCTATTCTCTCTGTGTGTCTCATTTCGTGAGCTTCATAACGTAAAATACAAATATGTGTATATATATATATATATATATATATATTTATCAAACGTCGTTGGAAGTACTTTATTAGGATCATGTTGATCTGCAACGAGGTCGTTTACACCATCACAGTGTTGTCCGCACAGTCCAGTTGTCGGTGACAGCAGCACACAGACGTATAAGGTTGCATATCGACGTAGAAGACGCTCAAGTCAAAAAAAAAAAAAAAAAAAAAAAAAAACAAGGATCGTAATATATATCTTTTATTTGATATAATTGTGATCTAGAATCTTGATCCTGTTATCTTGTTATATGTTTCTTAATTACTGGTCTAATTTAGATCTATATAGCGATTCAGGTAACATTTTAATCATTCTATCACGTACTATATGCGCAGGTTCTCAAAGAAGAAGTCATCATGATCTGAAAAGAGTAAGTTATTCTAATTATTATATTTCTTTTTCTTTTTTTTAAGCTATACTAATTATTAGTACATTTCTAAAATATATTTGCTTGACTAGCTATAAATTATAAACGGGTTCGTCAATTGATAGCTACAATTTTTTTTTTAATTCACCCTCGATTTAAACTACCTAACACATTAATTTTGAAATAATAAATTACTTGTTTCACTCCTTAATTTTCTTAAAAATCCCTTATAAATACTTTATTTGTTTTTTTTTTTCCTTAAACAGTTTTTTTCTCTTTTGAAGGAGAAAAAAATGTTTTTTTAGTTAAAATTTAGTCAAAAAATCACAAATGGTTTATATTTTTAATCAGAGGTAAATTTTAATCTTCTACATACATTAACTATTTACGATATTAATTAGGTTTTCCTACACTTAATTAACTTTTTCCTACTGCCTTTTTTTTTTTAATTAAAATGGAGATGGCCGATATATATGTAGGGGAAAAAAATACATATCTTTCATCAGAATAATACGAAATCATATAATTTTTAGACCATTACAAAGGATTATATGGGATTTTTGAAATCATATGTTTGTACTCTAAGTGGGTTTAGATCATTTAACAAATTTTTTCTCGCTTTAATAAAATATTGTGCTACTTGGTTTTTTCCACTTTTTCAAAGGGAGAGAAAAGAGCATATTTGAAAAGAGTAAAATTTATCATAAAAAAAAAAATTAAAGACAGCAATAGTAAATTATAGCAGAAAATTTTAAACATAATAATAAATAATGTATAAGCAACTTTATGATCACATAATATTAAAAAAATTTAAAAAAAAAGTTCATCATCTTCTCACTCTAACATGAAATCATGTACATAAATTTTGTTATAAAAATTACCCGTAAATCTGAATTTCTTTTTTAAAAAATCTAAAGAAATCTAGGAATTTATTATATAATTTATGATCTTTTAAAAAATATACTACAAATTTTAAAAGTGCCTAATTATGCTGTTTGCTACAATCTTTTTATTTTTAAATAAGTAAAAGTGATTGAAAAAGTATATTATATTTAACCAAATGTGGGAGCTCATGAATTAAATTACTTTATACATATAAACCGACAAAAAATTCATGTTGTATATCTCAAAAAGAAAAAAAAAAACAAAAAGAAAACAAAACAAAACAAAGAAACCTTGTCAGAAAATATTAAAAAATAACAACAAAAATTTTTTTTTTACTTTAAGGGAAAGTATGTAGGGAATTTAAACTTAGTAGGCGAAGAAATAAGAAAAGTAAATAGCTAATTAAGGGCTTTTTGAGAAAATTCAGGAAATGGGATAAGTAATTTTTTAAGTCTAAACTTAATTTGTTAGATTGTTTAAAATATGAAAAAAAAAAAAAAAACTAAGAGGTGTCAATAAACCCACCCATTACAAATATATAAAATTATTTTAAAGAAAAACAAACAAACAAAGACAAACTCAGAAACACAATAATACATTTGAATGTTGAACAATATAAATGACAATATTTTTTTTTCCTTCTTTTGCTGATGTACAAGATCGTTATACTTTTAGTAATTGTTTGTATTTATTTGTCAACCTTAGTGATTGATTAACTCTCACAAAGTAGGAAAAAAAAATTATGTAGCTAATTATAAATCCGATTTCATGCTTCTTAACTTCTCAAGAAATATATTTATTAAATGAAGAAAAAAAGTCGAAAATTGATGATGCTACCAAAAAATAAAAAGATAAAAAAAAATAAAAGGTTAACTAAAGTTGCAAGAAAAAATCCTTAAAAAATAGACCATAAACAAACAAAAAAATCCTTAAAAAATTTTTTTTAAAAGGAAATTGAATTTGAGAACATTGAAAGAGACTTTACCCGAACTGAATCTTGATAGAAGTTCAATCCTCCTATTTCATTTGAGAAGTTCATAACTAAGAGCTCGTTTGGTGCACCATCTCCATTATCTGGATTTTAAAATCCCAAATGTGCATTAAGCTTTCTCCATTTTCCATTTCAAAAACTCAAACTTTAAAAGTCTATAATTTTCTCAATTTCAAATCAGAATGAGATGATTTGTATATCAAAATAATCAGAATGACAAGACGAACAAGACAAGATTCATTTTGCACATTTTTTCTCGAATGTATTTCAAATTTTTACACAACTTTCTATATCACATAACTTTTTTAAATGCCCTCTCCCCTCCCCCAAAATACACATTTACAACCCAACATTTAAACACCATCTTTAGATGACCCCCTAAGCGGACCCTAAATTAAGTTAATTTACGATTATTCTAGGGTAATCATAATGTTTTCCTTTTAGCATGTTTATCTTAATCTAAGTTTTATAATTTTCTTTTAGCATATTTAGCTGCTAGCAAGCGTTGGAAATATAGATACTACATCCTCATTCTCAAAATAAATAAATAATAAAATTTAAATAAAAAAAAACTGAAGAAGAAGAAGTGTATCGCTATATATATACATATATAAAAATTAATGTCGTCGTCGTCTTTTCACGTACCAAGCTATAAATCTGAATATCCTAGATTCTAGTCTCATTAGAAGGATTTTCGGATTTGTGTTTTTCGCTTGTTTTTTATGTTTAATCTTATTTATGAGTATTTAGTGATTCTGTCTTGTTTATTTTAAATAACGAATAACCATTGTTAAGTCTTAATTTTAATAAATAAATAGAAAGCACAACTATAACGTGACAGTTCGAAAGCAAAAGAACGATCCAAATTCGAAATTAAACCCCATGGAAACTAACTCAGTGAGTAGAAAGGGGAGGGATTTGAGTAGAAACTGTAATACCCGAAATTTTTATGGCTTATGATTCCTGTAGAAACAAGGAAAACCTAAGTCTGGATCAAGATTGGAATGGAATAACAGTATAAGTTTGAGTTCTCATTTAACCAGTTACGAGACTCAATAATAGACTACTTAGCCAAGTATAAGGCGTTTTAAGGAAAATGGCGTGATGAAATTTCATAATTTCATGTTGGTCAAAGTTTGACCAAGAAAGTCAAAGTTGACCAAAAAGTCAAAGGTTGACCCGGAAGGTCAAATAGATGAAGGTGCTGAGATACGGCAAAGCAGTATGGATAATATACTGCGAAAATTGTCTTTTCGGACAAGATAGCTAGAATAAGCTATGAGATCACCCTAGAAAAAAATCAAGCACACCAAGTTAGATACGAAGGGCAAGAAAGGTTTTAAGAAACAAGAAAATTTTGATAAAGTTCATTTTACACAGATAAATTTTGGACTGTAGTACAGTATAAAAATACTGTGTTTAAGCAAACACAGTATTAGAAATATCTGTGTAGCAGAAAAATGGACTGAATATTAAGGAAAAGCCAAACGGGGCTTAATATGGATGACATCATCCTATCTTTAATTTATGACATCATAATTGGATTAAATAAGCTTGGAAAGAAAACCAAGAACTCTCTAGAACAAGATGACATGGCCGGCCACCTCAGGGACAAAAATGCCAAAATTTTATCTTTAGGGGTTAAAGTGAAAATTTTAGAAAATTGATGATGTAAGCGAAGTGATGTCATCAAGATGATGTCATCAAGGTGAGATAAGCTTGGCTTGTTCACCAAGAAAGCAACCGGCCACCTAGGGGGTATTTTTGTAAGAATTTTCACTTTTGGGGCAAAAGTGCAAATTTTGGAAATTTGGTGATGTAAGCAATGAGGTAAGCGATGATGTAAGCCATGATGTCATCCCTTGCTTGCTCTCCAAGTCTTGGCCGGCCACCTTGACACCTAGCATGCCAATTGCATGATTTCCTCTAAGTTTAGGGGCTAAAATGCAAATTTTGGAAAGTTTGCATTTGCCTATAAATAGGGGTGGCATTTAATCAAAAAAAATCAGAAAAAGCAGCCAAACTCTTGCCATTCTTCTGCAGAAAAATCCGAGAGAGAGAGGAGGAGAGAAACCAAGAGAGAACCAAGAGAAAAGTTGGAAAAAGCCAAGGGAGGCTAGTTAGTGTGCATGTTCGGTTTCAAGCTAGAAACCAAGGACAAATCTGGAAATTTTGGACCCAATTTCTGGACAGTGGCCGTGCATGGGAGAGGAAGAAAAGGGAGGGGAAATCCGGACTTGATGGCAGCCAAGGGGGAGTGAGGAAAAAGTTGGAATCCAAGCTTGTGAACCAACATCCAAGCTCTAGAGGTAAACCCTTGGCCCTAAACCTTTTCAATTTGAGCTTAAATTTGTGAAATTTAATTGTATTTCAAGCTTGATTTGTATGAGCATAAGCTCACTTTAATTTTCTGCCTTAGGTTGAAATTATAGGCTATGTGCTTGATTAGTTAGGGTTTTATGTTTGGTGGTTTTAAGTTGCATGCTAGATGCTTGTGAAAATGATTAGGGTTTTATATGTTGATGCATGATGTTAATTTTGATATGCATGGATGTATGTTTTACGCTAGAAAGCCGCTGCATGTGTGTATTAGAGCTCCCGCGGTGGCTGGTCGAGCTAGATTCCACGTCTAGGACGTAAAACGAATTCTAAACCGAAAACTGCCAGTTCGGGTGCCAACTGGCCAGTTTCGGGAAAAGTGAAATTTGAGGCCTTTAGAGGCCGAACTGGGTAAAACATAAAACATAAAAGTTGTTCAAGAGGGTTTTTCCTAGGGACAACGCGGGCAGAATCTCAAAATGAGACTCCAATAGTCTCTGTTTTTACAAAAATCCGTGGCTGGTCTGCCCAGACCCAGTTTACAGGATCAGCCAGTTTCAAACAAAAACTGGCGCAAATACAAGCAGAACTGGGTTTTTCTCAAAAGACGAAAGTTTTAGGATTTTTCAAGATCTAAAACTTTCGTGAAGACAAGTTTTTCAAAATCGGAATGGATTTTTAAACTGACACGGATTTCTAAAGAGTGTGCAGGAAACAAGAAATTCCTGCACAGGATTTTCTAAAACAATACAGGAAAACTGTATTTTTGCACCAACACCAATGTTTTAACTATGGGAACTGTCCCAAAGGCAGTTTTCAACAGTTAATAATTTTTACAAACCCTACTCCAGAAAATACGATTTTTCATATGTTAAACAAATGATTTTAAAACCTAAAAGGTTGAATTTTCCAAAGAAAGGTAAGAATGGATTTTTTTTACCCAAAAGTTGTCTTACTTTTGGTAACAAGAAAATGATAGATGGTAACCGGGAAGGATACCCGAGTTACTGGACGGGGTCCAAAGCCCAAGGTTGACTTAGGATAATTGGACTAAGATTGACTACCTCAAGGGTTACTCAAGGTAACCCAACAAGGTATTGAAATTGGGTTTGATCTTAAAACCCAAAAGATTATGAATAAAAATGACAAGGCATAGGTTAGGATAATAACCTAACCCTATTCATATATAATTGGGATTAATACCCAAGGTTACCTTATGTAACCAAGTAAGTCATCATGAGTTTATAGGAGGGACATATGACTAGGGTTACTATTAAAGGTTGGTTAAGGATACCAACATTGTATGAAAAGATTTACGGTAAGATAGGCTAATCCTTATCTTACACCCTAATTGAAACAGGAATAGAACCTGTCGATGTACCTTGACGGAACATTAGGTCAAGTTTCAAGAGCATAGGAAACCAGGTAAGTACAGACCTCACCTGCAGTATGGAAAATAGTAAAAGCTATTTTCAAGTATACATGTTATGCTATGTTATGCTATGCTATGCCATGTTATGATATGCTATGCTATGCCATGTTATGCTATGTTATGATATGTGATGCCGTGCGATGATATGCTATGACATGTAATGCCATGTTTTCTAAAAATATCATGGTTTTAAAAAATGCCACGTTGTGGCAGATGTTAAGAATGATGTGACATGGCGACATCATGAAGCATGTTCACTAATATTGAACCACATGGTAAGATAAATCAAGTAAGGTGTCGTACCAACCTCCCGTGATCGAGGAGGCTACATGTTCAAAACCAGTTGTGACATTTACCTCTCGTTGATGCGTGAGGGTCACGTTATAATTCCCAGAACTGTTAGGGCCTTGCAAACCCTAGCTTTGTCTGGAGGCTGCGCGCTTTTGGTACGTACACTAGGGGCCCACATGTTGAGACAAGATAAAGAGATCAAGATTGAGTCTATAATAAATCATAAGACATTCAATCGATCATAAATGGATCATGCATATGTTACAAGATGATTTGCATGTTTTTTTTTTAGATGTTTGAAATGTTTTTGTGAGATCATGTTTGTACTTGCTGGGCGAAAGCTCATTTGTATATTTCATACTGTAGGTAAGACGCCTGCAGCATTACTTGATGGGCCATGGAGACGATGCAGCGAGTGAAGGGCGGTGTGGGATACCACTACGCAATATTTTCCGCAAATGTTTTTAAGTATGATGTTGTATATGGATGTGATGTAATGTTTCCAAGGTCCGATTTAAAAGGTCATGGTAACCTTATAATCGACATAACAAGTAAAAGGGGTAGACATGATGAAGTTTACCCGTCAGTACAAGTTAATTCAAGTTGAGTTTCGAGTTATGATTTTTAAAATAAAATTTAAAGTTTTAAAGTTTAAAGAAAAAAAAATTTTATACTGAAATTTTTTTCGATAAAACAAAGATTTAAGTTTAGCAAGTTTGGTAACGGCCCACGTTTACGTATTCGGCCCTACGTGACGTAGTTGGCCCTACGTGGACGGGTCGGGGCGTTACAGAAACTCTTATTCAAAATTTAAAAATGTTTTTGTTTTTATTTTTAATTTATTTTTTGATTAATTAATGAGAGTCATAAGCTAAAAAAAAATCCAAAAGCAATTAAGGTTATGATTATATATATAATCTTTAATCGAGGTAATGCTCTTTTTGTCCCCTTCTCTTCTTGTCACATGACAGTCACAGTTTTTTTGTCTTATAAATAAATCTTTGTTGTAACGCGTAGGCGACAAGTAACAATAATTGTTTAGACAACGAAAATCAAGAGTAATATAGGACAAATTATACTCGTTCTATAAAGTAGATCCGTCATTGTTAATGACCGGTGACTTGTGTTCATTTTTGTTTTTCTACAATTCATTTGAAAGAAAGGCGGTCAAAATCAATTACCAACCTAAGTCTTCAAAACTCTTACTGTTAAATATATATATATATATATATATATATAAACATATGTGCTGTGTCCCCACAGCCAAATACTTACGGTCTTTTTAATTTCACAGACAAAAAAACTTTCCTTTGGTGTTTATTTTCACAAAAAATTATGGTCACAATGATCATCTCTTGTGTGCTCTTACCCGCAATCACTTCTTCTCCACCGCTTTCTGCTTCAAAAACCGATCATCTTACTCGGATTGCAGGATCATTTCTCTCTGCTCAAAAGCCAGACCTCGACGTTTTGACCTCGCGGAACGACGTTTTCTCGGCGGGTTTTCATCCCGTCGGAAAAAATGCATATTGCTTTGCAATATGGTTCACCGAGCCATCTTACAACAGTAGTCGCACTACAGTTTGGATGGCGAATCGTGACAAGCCAGTCAACGGAAGAAGCTCGAAACTAACCCTCCTCAAGACTGGTAATCTTGTATTAAGCGACGCTAGTCAGATCAGTACTACTGTTTGGGAAACTACCACCTTCTCCCACTCGCTTTCGCAGTTGCACCTTGAGGACACCGGCAACATGGTTCTACGTAATTCGGACGGCGACGTTTTGTGGCGGAGCTTCGATTCACCTACAGACACCCTTCTCCCAGAGCAACCACTCACTAGGTTCCGAAAGCTTGTCTCGTCGAGAAGCCAGACGAATTTTTCCTCTAGCTTCTATCAGTTTGTCTTCGGTAGTGACAATACTCTCCGTCTTATTTACTACAATTTTCGGTTTTCAAGTGTTTACTGGTCGATGCCTGTGGATCGAAGGATTCAACTGGACCCGTCAGTAAGGTCCCGAACGCCATGCTTGATTCCTTAGGCAATTTCAGTTCGTCTGACGGGTTTTCGATTTTGTCCAATGATTATGGCGTGAAGATTCAGAGAATGTTGAGGATTGATTCGGATGGTAATCTTAGATTGTACAGCCGAAAGAACCAAGGAGAGAAATGGGCTGTAACATGGCAAATCTTTAAGGAGCCTTGCAGGATTCATGGCCTCTGCGGAGCTAATAGCTTTTGTAGCTATAGTCCTGATTCCGGTAGAAAATGTTCTTGCCTTCCTGGACATAAGATGAGAAATCTTACTGATTGGTCTTAGGGATGTGAACCGGAATTTACTCTCTCCTGCAGCAAAATGGAGTCTAGCTTCCTCAAGATATCCAACACCGAGTTCTACGGGTATGATTACGGCTTCTACCAGAACTACACCTTACAAGCTTGCATTGATTTATGCTTGGAGTCGTGTGACTGTGTGGGATTCCTATACGGGTATGTTTCACCCTATTTTTACTGCTACCTCAAGAAAAATGGGTATCTTCGTAATGGATTCCAAGCACCGAACTTATTCGCAATCATCTACTTGAGGGTTCCTAAGACTCATCACCTCCTTTCTTTCAAATCTAACGAAAAATTCGAGTTAGATTGCCCAAATAACACGATCACCACTCAAATTCGAGTTAGCCATGCCAATGTTTTTGTTAAATCCATGCTTTGGTTAGCTTGTGGTGTGGGTGTAGTTGAGGTCATTTGTATTATTTGTGTCCGGTTTTTACTAGTAAGAGACCGAAAAAGCTCTAGTGAAGATACGGGAACTGAAGCCCTTGCAGCGATTGAATTCAGGAGATTTAGCTTCGCCGAGCTAAAAAAGGCTATCGCGGTTCGCGGAGGAGATTGGAAGAGGCGCGGGGGGAGTTGTTTATAAAGGCATCCTCTCCGATTTCGGGATCGCAGCGGTCAAACGACTTGGTGAAACCTGCCAAGGAGAAGCCAAATTTCTAGCAGAAGTTAACATCATTGGGAGGGTAAACCACATGAATTTGATAAGAATGTGGGGGTACTACTCCGAGGGATAGCGCAGGCTTTTGGCATACGAGTACTTGGAGCACGGCTCCCTGAAAGCAAACTTATCGACAGAAGTCCTCGATTGGAAAAGGCGATACGAAATTGTTCTAGGAATCGCGAGAGGCCTCGCGTATTTGCACGAAGAGTGCTTGGAGTGGGTTCTGCACTGCGATGTCAAGCCCGAGAATATACTACTAGGCTCCGATTACCAACCAAAGGTGGCAGATTTCGGGTTGTCGAAGCTGCTGAATCGAGGAGGGCTTGGCAAAGCGAGCTTCTCGAAGATTTGGGGGACGAGAGGTTACATGGCTCCGGAGTGGGTTATCAACCAGTCGATCACGTCGATCAGGTCTCTAACCATTATATTGCAATTTGCACAATGATGAAAATATTAATATCGATGGAAATATTGGTAGTTTAATTTTATGAAAATTTCAGATATATTATCAATATTAGTGGAAATAACCAAAGTTACTAAAATGTGTTTTTTTTAACATTTTAAGAGAATGCATAAATATTAAAAAGATATATAAACACACAAGTTTTACATAAGAAACGAATTGTGTTTTATATTTCTTAATATCAAAAGGAAGTTCTATAAGGTTCAAAAATGACTGCGAGCCCATCCTGATTCAAGCAAAATTTGATGTCATGGTTTTATTTGAATATAATTGAATATAATTATGAACATGTTAAATGTAGGTTTGTTTATCTCTTGTCAATATATTTTCACAAATAAGAAATTGTGCAAAGTTTGTAGAAGTCTAGAGAACATATTCTCTTATTTATATGTTTGTCTTTTATTTTATTTTTTATATTTTTTTAAGATAATTATAAACATGCTTGCTAGTTGTTAGTTGCTAATTGTCTCTCTCACTATCTATTTTAAAAGTAGAAGTTAATTATAGCATGCTCAAAAAGATAATAAATGATAGAAATCTGAAATTTCAAAATTTTCAATTGCATTTCCATCGAATTCGATATTTCCTCGATATTACTAGATTATGTAAAATTACACTACGTTTTACCGATATTTCTGATATTTTTGATATTTTCCCGATATTTTGACGGAAAATATATTACACTTATTATACCTTAAAAATATTTCGGTACCCCTCAAATAATAGAAATTTCGGTAGAAATTTCAGACATATCGTGGATATTTGTGACCATAATTTCCACAACACTTTACATGTAGATATCCATATCATCCCATTGAATTAATACATTTATATCACACATTGGTTTTTTTATTATTATTTTATTTTTATTTTTAATGTATATCACATATTTCTTCAGTAGATGTCATCGGCGTAGCGATAGATAACCTTCCTGTGAAAGAAAAGCACTCATGGAATGGACAACAAACACTTCAGGAAGGATCATCATTGATCAAGGGTAACACTATCGTCTATCACATCCCATGTACATTTATCAATAATTAGAATCATTACACTGGACCCACTTATTATTTCTATTTATTTTTTCAGATTGAGACCCAATAATTCTAACTATATGGGACAATTTTGTGCAAAATGAAATGTCTTGCTATTATGCAAACTCTACGCACCAAACCAATTATCATTGCAAAGCGGTTGAAAGTTGTACCATACAAAGGTTAAAAAATCCTTTTTTTTTTTTTTTAACCTCATTTTGTTTTGATTACTATGCATATAAGTATACATACGTAGTTATTTATCATTTAATCAACGAACATATTTATTTCAACGTAGGTTTATCTCTTTCTACAAAGCCATCATCCACCTTCATGATAAATCCAAACATTCCTCAAGCTGAATCCTTAAGTATTTGGTATCATCTTATTTACAAATCATTCTCTCTTTATATTTTGCATTTATTTATTCAATGCTTCTATCAAACTCATTCTAATGCATATTACCAATCAATTAATGTTCACATTTTGACATCTGCTAATTCACAGGGCAAGAGAAAACAAAGCAACCCTTGGTCAAATCATCGCTGGAAAGTCATACTTAAGCTCCTCATTTACCTTAGCAAGTCCTTCAACTAATGACATCTTAGAAATTAGCAGCATTTCGAGTCTACCAGAAATTGTAATACAACATAACTTGAACTTTATTTTATAGAAATTTTCTGTTCTCACACTTTTCCTAAAACTCACTGACCATCTTTAACAAGCAAAAAAGATTTTGGCTGAAAGCAATCATCTCAATCATAAATTTGGCACAACAATTCTGGTACATAGCTTGCAACAAATGTCACAAAATCACAGGTGCTTCTAACAATGAAAGCTTCGAATGCCTCTTCTGCAACGAAAAAGAGGCAATTGAAACACCAAGGTAAAAAACACAATTTTTAGTTTTTAATTTTTAACTAATCATTGTACTTATTACTTAACCATTTCTTTTGAAAATCACAGATGTCGCCTTCAAGTCGAACTAATAGACAATTCTGGCTCATCACCAGCAACTTTACTTGGTGACACTGCAGAAAAACTTCTCTGTCGTTCGGCAAATGACCTAATGAATAACACTTCTGAGGTACCATCTTTTAATTTTCTTTATCTTATGACATATAACCTAATGATTATGTCTCAAAATTAAGATAACTATATCACTTAAATCAAATATAGAGATATGATTCATTAATTATACTCTTTAGTGTTTTTGTCAAACATTTTTGTTTTGTGGTAAATACATATCTTTATAATGCTCTTCAAACTGAGCTACTTACGGTTTTAGATTTGGTAAAATTTAATTGTTTGAATTACATACTAAAAGGCCCATTATATATATGCAACTACAAAAATGATCCGTGTTACGTTCTTTTGTATGCTAGGTAATCAAGAATGCTCAAGAGACTCTCTCAACCAACAAAGAGTACATGGTGTTCATCAAAAGCACAAAGTATCAACGACAAGGTGCACCTAAAACAATATTCACTATTTACTCCATCTTTGATGATACTCCAACTAAATCAGCTCATGTTCCAAATGAATCCACTTCAACTGCATCAGACAAGCACATTTCCAATGCCACGAATGAACAAGAGCTTGCAAGATCTCAAATCAAACTTTCTGATCAAACATAGGACAAACCACTTAGTCTTTTTTTTTTTTTTATATTACAAAAATGTCTTGGCTTCTTATGTATATCCACAAGCCAAACACAAAATGAGCTGACTTTTGTATCTATGTTTTTGTATCTCCATGTTTTTTGTTTCTCCTTTACTCTTGCTTTACTTATAACTGGTTGTTTAATAAAGGTTTGAATAGACATAAGTGCCGTAGGCACTTACCAAAACTAGTAACTAAATAGATGTGAACGTCACACGTATAAGCATTTACTATTTCAATATCCAAGAGGAACGAACTACAATTTTATAGGAGAAACTCCTAACTCTAAAATATATATAGGAGAGAGACAAACTATTTCCAATTATATGTGCAATTCTTTTCTCAAAATATATGGGACAAAAGGTCAAAAAATAATTTTTTTTAAAAGAATAATAGTAAATTTATAGTATAAAATTTTAAACATACTAATATATAGGATGATGAAATTTATGAGCACACGAATATTACAAGTACTCATTCTCCTTCCTCTTTATCCTCCTCTCTCTAACCTAAAACTATGCACTGTCGTTCCATCGTCGGATCTCGAACGCTACCCAATCACTAGACCGAGCATTAGGGTTTTGATCACAAAGGCAAGGTCGACCTCACTATCATTGTCATGGCATTCATGGAGGTCGTCGTTTCCGGATGAGTCGTCGAATTGAAAAGAAGAGGCCTACTATTATTTATTCGTAAATTTATTATGTATTAGAAAATTCATGGATTTACTAAAAAAATATAAGGATTTACCAGAAAATCCAAGAATTTACGCATAAAAATCTATTATAATTTATTATCTTTTAAAAAATATGTTATAAATTTAAAAGTGCTTATAAAATATGGTATATATTATAATTTATATATATATATATATATAAGCCCAAATATCAGCGTTCGACATCATCTATTTCTATGGTACTTCCCATGGATTCATCTCCTGCATCAACTTCTTCTCCCTTCTCTTCTTCTCAATGTCACAAACTGAACAGTTCTGTTCTGAAATCAAAAGGATCTATACTGTCAATTTCATTTACAGCTATTACCAAATATATATATATATATATATATATATATATATCCAGCTAAAGAATATATTATCTAATCATAATTGTTTTGTTGTTTGTTTTGGAGGGTTTGAACCGTTTTTGGACATTTATTTATGAGAGAACATTGTACTTGTAAGGTTTCGAACTAAAACTTTTGATTCCAAATCATTTAAAATACCATCAATACAAACTATTTATTAGTATTTACTGGATGAATGAGTACATTTGGTACGTACTAATCTTTGTGGAAAAAACTTTTATTCAGCAAATTACAAAAGAAGAAAAAATTAAAAAATAATTTTCAACTATTATTTATTTACTATTGAGTTGGGAATTTGATAGATTATTAGCAAGTGTCTAATTGGTATGTGGTAATATAATATTTAATATCTTTTATTCTCTCCTTCAATTTATTTGAAAAAAAAAAATTAGCGCTATTTCTTTAAGAAGTTATATATTAGTTGATTTATGGCATTAGGTTAAGATTCTCATCTGGAAGGAGAATAATATTAAAAAACTTATGATGAAGTCAAGAAGAAAGCTTAACAACTAGTACCATGTAAATATTAAACAAATAAATTTAATCCGAGCGCCATCCAATTAGGACTAGGCATGACTTTGACGATAAAATGTTAGAATGCATTACACATCTTATTGCCTTAATGTGAAATGGAGGTCGGGAAGAGAAAGCATCTCCATAACTTGATTAACGATGACCGCTGACTTCTGTTGATTTTTGTTTTTAACGAGTCCCTTTGGTTCGTATGTTTGCTTTTTAAAATTGAAAATTTTATTTTTTGAAAAGAGAAACTCATTTCATCTCCAACGAAATGACGCTTAGATGTGTAAAAAAAATTTCACTTGAAACAGAAAAGAAAAAATTTTAAATTTAAAAATATTACAGACAAAGCATGTTTGAAATAAAAAAGATTCTAAAATCATTTTTTCTAAACATGAAGACTTATCATTTTCACAAGAGGTTCAAATATCATTTTGAAATCAGTAATTTCCAAATGGGATGGACTAAACACAGGAACCAAACAAGCCCCACTGAGGGAAAAGCGGCTAAAACACATATTTTCCCATTAACCAACCTATAGAAAGCTTCAAGTCTATATTCCTAGAAAACTGCTTTTCAAGAGATTAAGTGATACACTAATTAAAATACAATAATGCTGGGGATATCAATTTTAATCTCAAATTTTTGAGTATCAATTCAATATCAAATTTTCATTAATAGATGCAGTCAACTGATATAGCAATGCTTTAAACATTTACCAATAAAATAACGGCTACTCATATATTACATATTTGATACTCAAAACTTAGTATTATAGTTGGTGTTCTTAGTATTTTTCTTAAAATATTTCATTTCTTCATTCACAAGTTGTAGTTCCATCAATAATAAGTATGAATGAGTAATCGACATATATAATGTAAATTATAATCACGTAAAGACATAATCTATACAATCCATTTTTAAGAACTTGGCAGCAATCGGGACTCGTAATTTATCACTTTTTTTTTTTTCTTTTTGTGACCTTAAAGCACTAACAGCTTGGTGTTTATCTTCATTGTAATTCGCATATTGATGATCTTCATGAACAATACTAATAGGATTTAGGATTATCACTAAATTTATCTCCTATTGTCGATCGCGCTAAGGATGCATTCGAATATAGTTATGAAGTGTGATAGTCAAAAATTAACCATGTTTACCTATTGACTAAGTATCTCAATCACAAAATATGCCCAAATCATTGAATTTTTAAATTTATCAATACTTCATGTTTTGATTTCTTCAGTTTTATTGAATATTGAGCATCATAAGTTGTCATAATCAGTGACGAATCATGAGTTATTACGAGGCTAACTAATTATAATAATCAACATTTAATTATTAAGTATTACAAAAGTGATTGAAAAATATCTCCATAACATTATTTATAGTGTAAATTAATCTCAATGCTATGTTTAGTTAAAAAAAAAAAAGAGTACAAAATAGCATATTTGACAATGCTCTAAGTGTAAGGGTGGGGGCTATGTGTAAATTTGTATAAAAAAAAAATATAGGCTAGAAAGAAAACAGAAAAGTCCACGGGAGACTTAAGAGAGCTATATATAAATTTGTACATGGGTTAAAAAAAGAAAAAGAAAAAGTTTCAGAGACAAGGCGGCTTCGTCCCGACTCCCAATTCATGTGCTGTGTTGCTTTAAACGTCAATACTAAAGATTTCCAAGTCAACAATCAAAAAAAAAAAAAAAAGACTTCTAAGTCACAACAACAACTTCTAAGTCGCCAATTGAAGCAAAAGCATCATGTTCAATACATAACTTTGGTAAACAATGACTGCTGAGTGCTGAATTATTTTGATTTTTGTTTTTCTACAATCCATTGAAAGAAAAGCGGCTAAAAATCAACAAATAGCATATGAAGATATGTAAATTTTTGTTTTATCGACCAAAACAGTATAACTTTTTTTTTTCTTTTTATTCTAAAACATCAAAACTTTGATCACTAATGTTCCCACAGAAATATTTAAACGTTAGATCCGTCATTGTCAATGACTGTTGACTTGTGTTCATTCTTGTTTTTCTACAATCCATTAAAAGAAGAAAAATATTAGAAACACAAACTCTAATTTTAATTTTTTAGTATCAATTTATATGATATATTAGTTATCATATTTTAATGGTAAGTGTTTAAAATATTATCACGTCAATTGATTATATTTACTAATAAAAATATAACACATGAGTTGATATTCAAAAATTGATGTCGGAATTGGTATTAGTATACTCTTGAAAGAAAAGTGGCTAAAAACCAAGTACCAACCTAAAATATTCCGAAAACACCTAATAACACCTATTAAACACCTAGTAAACCAATTACCAATTAGCATTACTCTTGGGGATGTTGAAAAATACATTGTGAATGTGAATCCCCCTTATTTATATTTTTTTTACATGAATTTACATTTCTAGTAATTAAAGTTCATATCCACGTCAGCGAATTTATATTCTCCTTATTTACATTTTCTTGTATATGAATTCGCATTTATAGTAATTAAATTTCACATTTACGTTATTGTATTGGATACCATTTGGTACCGGACACTAGATTTGACCAACATATGTGTATTTGTTTAAATCACGTATGATGTGAAGTGCATATATATTAAATTTTGTTGTACATTTATTCTATAAATATAAATATTAAATTTTTTAATAATATAAGATTTTTTTACATTGGTTAAAAAATATTTTGTGACATATATATTAGGCTATAAAAAATATTGAAAGTAAATATATAGTTGAACTATATATTTTTATCAGGACAAATTTAATTAAGAAAGTAAATCCGTAAAAAAAAATTTAATGGAACTAAGAAAATAAAAGAATAAATAAAACCAAATTTAGAAAAAAAAATTATTAAGAAAAAAAACAGAGAGAAATCAAGAAAAGGAAAAAAAAAACACGTTATCATGAAAAAAAAAAAAAAAACAAATAATTTAACTTTTAAATAGTATATTAAATAGACTTCACATTATTAATTAATATAGTTATATATATACACACACATATATAAGAAGTACCAATAACTGTTACTGTATCGCCTTCCTCGTTTTGGATGAAAATTTTTTTAATTTAGTTCTGGTCTTCTGTTTTTTTTTTTTCTTTTTTTTTTCATTTTAGTCATTTTAGACAATATTTTTTCATTTTGGTCCTTTTTTTTTTTCTTTATTTTTTGGTCCTCCGTTTCCTCTAGGATCCTTTTTTTTTTTTTTTTCATTTTAATCCTTTTTTCGTTTCTTTTGGGCCCAACTTTTTTTTTTTCATTTTAGTCCTTTTTTATATTAATAATTTCTTTTATTTTAGTTCTTTTATCTTTTTTACTTTCTTTTCGTGCCGCTTTCTTGGATCTTTTAATGTATATTTTTTTTACTTATTATTTTAATTTTTCTCCACTTAGATAAATTTACTTAAATTTACCCCACATGTGCTATGCACATGCTTTACACTAGTCTATAACTTTATATTAGAAAGCACAAAGTGTGTTACTGTGCAAAACCATTTTCGTTCAAAACAGTTTGTTTTGGACGAAAATGTTTTGTATTTGCTTTTTAGTCCTTTGATTTTCTTTTTTTTTATTTTGACCAATTTTTATTTTTTTTACAATTTAGTTCTTTTTATATTTACTTTTTACTCCTTTGATATTTCTTTTTTTGTTTTGGCCCAATTTTTTTATTTTTTACAATTTAGTCCTTCTTTGTATTGGTCAATTTTTTTAAATTTTAGTCCTTTTATATATATATATATATATATATATATATATTTGGTATTTTTCCATGCCTCTCTTTTTTAATTTTTTTTAGGTCCTTTTTTTTTGGTAGGTTTATTTTTCGAATTTTCCATATGTATTTAAAAATTTTCAAATGCATCTAACATGTAACATATGCATAGCACATGGTTTTAGACTATTATGTGTGTGTATATATATCCCATCATGTGGTCCGCAGCCAAGTACTAATGGTCTTTTTAACTCCACTGCCAAAAAGACTTTTATTTGGTGTTTATTTTCACAAAAAATCATGGTCACAATGATCATCTCTTGTCTGCTCTTTCTCGCAGTCACTTATTCTCCACTACTTTCTGCTTCAAAAACCAATCATCTTACTCTCATTGCAGGATCATCCCTCTCTGCAACGAAGCCAGACCTCGACGTTTTGACCTCGCCAAACAACATTTTCTCGGCGGGTTTTCATCCCGTCGGCGAAAATGCATATTGCTTCGCAATATGGTTCACCGATCCTCCTCACATCCGCAGTCGTAGTCGCACCATAGTTTGGATGGCGAATCGCGACAAGCCCGTCAACGGAAGAAGCTCGAAACTAACACTCCTCAAGACTGGTAATCTTGTATTAAGCGACGCTAGTCAGATCAGTACTACTGTTTGGGAAACTACCACCTTCTCCCACTCGCTTTCGCAGTTGCACCTTGAGGACACCGGCAACATGGTTCTACGTAATTCGGACGGCGACGTTTTGTGGCGGAGCTTCGATTCTCCTACAGACACCCTTCTCCCAGAGCAACCACTCACTAGGTTTGGAAAGCTTGTCTCGTCGAGAAGCCAGACGAACTTTTCCTCTGGCTTCTATAAATTTGTCTTCGACACTAACAATGCTCTCCGTCTTATTTACGACAGTTTTCAGTTTTCAAGTGTTTACTGGCCGTCCCCTTGGCTTCAAAGCACTGGAACGGCCCCGTCCAGTAAGGGCCCGATCGCGATGCTTGATTCGTTGGGGAATTTCAATTCGTCCAACGGATTTTTGATTTCGTCCGCTGATTATGGTGTGAAGATTCAGAGAATGTTGAGGATTGATTCGGATGGTAATCTTAGAGTGTACAGCCGGAAGAACCGAGGAGAGAAATGGGCTGTGACATGGCAAGCCTTCACGGATCCTTGCCAGATTCATGGCCTTTGCGGCGCTAATAGCTTGTGTAGATATAGTCCAGATTCTGGTAGAGAATGTTCTTGCCTTCCCGGACATAAGATTAGAAATCCTACCGATTGGTCGTACGGATGTGAACCGCAATTTACGCTCTCCTGCAGCAAAAAGGAGGAGTATAGCTTCGTCAAGATATCCAACACCGACTTCTACGGGTATGATTACGGCTTATTCCCAAACTACACCTTACAAGCTTGCATGGATTTATGCTTAGATTTGTGTGACTGCTTGGGATTTCAATACTCTTATCGCCAATGGGGAGATCCTCGCATTTTCGAATGCTATCCCAAGACAATTCTTCGAAATGGAATCCAAGAGCCAAAGTTTTTTGGAGACATGTTCATTAAGGTTCCCAAGATTCACCTCCTCTCTTTTGTGAACTCGAATGATAAATTCGGATTAGATTGCTCAAACAACACGATCACCACTCTTGCGATCACCGCTCACACGAAAAGTCATGCCAATGTGTTTGTTAAATCCATGCTTTGGTTTGCTTGTGGTGTCGGAATACTCGAGGTCATTTTTGTAATTTGTGTCCGGTGTTTACTAGTTAGAGCGAAACAAAGCTCCGATGAAGATACGAGAACTCAAGCTCTTGCAGCGACAGGATTCAAGAGATTTAGCTTCGACGAGCTGAAAATGGCTACCCGCGGTTTCGCAGAAGAGATAGGAAGAGGCGCGGGGGGAGTTGTTTATAAAGGTAACCTCACCGATTTTGGGATCGCGGCAATAAAACGACTTAGTGAAACCTGCCAAGGAGAAGCCGAATTTCTAGCAGAGGTTAACATCATTGGAAGGGTAAACCACATGAACTTGATAAGAATGTGGGGGTACTGCTCGGAGGGAAAGCACAGGCTTTTGGTATACGAGTACTTGGAGCACGGTTCCCTTAAGGCAAACTTATCGACAAAAGTCCTCGATTGGAAACAGCGATACGAAATTGCTCTAGGAACCGCGAGAGGCCTCGCGTATTTGCACGAAGAGTGCTTGGAGTGGGTTCTGCACTGCGACGTCAAGCCCGAGAACATACTACTAGGCTCCGATTACCAACCGAAGGTGGCAGATTTCGGGTTGTCGAAGCTGCTGAATCGAGGAGGGCTTGGCAAAGTGAGATTCTCGAAGATTCGGGGAACGAGAGGTTACATGGCACCGGAGTGGGTTACCAACCAGTCAATCACATCGAAAGTCGATGTTTACAGTTATGGGATTGTTGTGTTGGAGATGTTGAGTGGGGGGAGCCCTAGTGTGAATGAAGAAGATTATGGGATTGTGGAGACTCAAAGTAGAGCTCTAGTTGCTTGGGTGAGGGAGAAGGTTAATGAAAGTGATGGAAATAATATGGAATCTTGTGTGGGAAAGATCATGGAAAGTTGGATAGAAGGTGAATATGATGAGGAGAAGATGGGAGTTTTGTTGGGAGTTTCTCTGAAATGCGTGCAGGAAGACAAAGACCAAAGACCCACCATGAGCCAAGTTGTGGAGATGCTTCAAGGTCATTAGTCATTGGTTTTACGCAAGCATCTAGTTTTCATGTTTTGTATAAATAGATTTTTATTTGTGCAATAATTCGGTTAAAGGGGTATATATATATATATATATATATATTTTAAACTTCGTAGTAAATTTGTAGTGGTACTCATGAAATGTTTCTAGTAGTAAATATTTCCAACGTGGCTATACTTTTAATTTTTTTTTTTTTTTTTTTCGAATTTGAGGATCGTGAAGTTGAACTCCACGTCTTGTGAAGGACTTGAGTGTTAAATTACTAATATAGACTAGCTGAAAGCACATGGGGTGTAGTTTTCATGTTTTGAATAAAACTATATATTGGGGTGTTTGGTTGGAATATCCAAACCTGATTTTTTAGATTAATTTTTGTATTTTTCTGAAAAATTAATAAAAATATAACTATTTTTTAAAAAAAATCAACTAACTCCAATCAAAATTCTATTCAAAACCTTTATTCCAAACGCTCCCAACTTTGAATATTTTGTTCAATGATTGGATTAAAGGTGGTTAAATTTCCTTTAAACTTCGAGTACATTTCCAGTGTGTACCCATTAAATATTTCCTCTTTTTAAATGCCTTGAATCTGTTGGCTACAATTTCTTGTTTTGTTCTGGACCTTCGGTTAACATGTTAACACTGCAAAAAATAACAATAAATACAACACTCATATCATGTCTGACAACAACGACAAATTGAAGTAACGACGATGCACCCAAAAACGACAACGAAAGTTAAGGACGCCTACATTTGTCAACGAACAAATGAAATTTAAGTACGTTAACAAGCTTTTACGTATAAACATACGGCATCAATTAGGAATACGACAACATACATGATAGACGACGACATATTTCTCTAACGACAATAACTCATAAATAATGACTCAAAAACAAATATATTGTCAAACGGAACGGCCACGGCACGGCACATTAGTTAATGGCACAAAATGAAGAATTAATGGACTTAAAATAAATGAGCCGGGTCAGGCTGAACTAACTCGTTTGACATCTTTACTAGATGATCATTCTGTTCAAAATTGGATTTGACACATGAATTTGACGATACAATATTGGATCTCCTTTTAGAGGAAGGAAGCCGAATGCTTCCTTGATATTTAAAATACATATATATGTGCACCTATATATATGTATGTCTATTCATGTATATGTTACAATTTCCAAGACCCAATATGAAGCTTCGAGCGGCAACACTGTCGACTCTATTTGCATTTACTTTTTTCAAAAAAATAATAAATAACTACAACAATTGGTTTGCATATAACAACCTGTTACATTTTATGTTAAAAAAAAAAAGAAACAAACAAACAAACAAACAACAAAAACCACTAAAAACTGTACTTTTTATATTTTTTGCTGTTTTATATGTCTTTTCTGAAAAAGTTTTTGTCTTTCTAAAAGTCAACAAAATTACTATTCATACTTAAAAATCTCAACTCAACTCAAACTCAACTCATTCACCAAACACCCCTTATTATTTAATTTTCTAGCCTTTCTGAGTAGAGACCACGTTGAAATATCGCTTCCTTAGATTAGTACTCGATATGATGTCGGTATTGCGTGTTCTTTGTTGTAATTTACCCGGGCATTTCCTCGGAGATTTTGTGCATTTAGTCTGGACTAGATCTAGATCATCCCGAGGGAACAATTGCAGATTCATCCACTATGTGGCATCGGAATCATCAGGTAATAGATTAATTATGAAATACAAAAGTATACTTCTTCACTTAGTCTGCTCAAGAATTTTCACTTAGTCTGCTCAAGAATTTTCAGCTTTCAGAAAATCGAAATAGTTTCCCATCTTCTCAGAGTACCATTTTGATGAAATGGAATTAACCTTTATATTTTGATGAAATTGATGATGCTACCAAAAATAAATAAAAAATAAAAAATAAAAGGTTAACTAAAGTTGGAAGAAAAAATCCTTAAAAAAAAGACCATAAACAAACAAAAAAAATCCTTAAAAAAAACTTTTTAAAAGGAAATTGCATTCAAGAACATTGAAAGAGACTCTACCCGAACCGAACCACCTTGAATCTTGATACAAGGTCAATCCTCCTATATCATTTGAGAAGTTCATAACTAAGAGCTCGTTTGATGCACCTCTCCATTATCTGGATTTTAAAATCCCAAATATACATTAAATTTTCTCCATTTTTCATTTCAAAAACTCAAATTTTAAAAGTCCATAATTTTCTCAATTTCAAATCAGAATAAGATGATTTGTATATCAAAATAATCAGAATGACGAGACGAATAATACAAGATTCATTTTACACATTTTTTTCTTGAATATATTTCAAATTTTTACACAACTTTCTATATCACATAACTTTTTTAAATGTCCCCCCCCCCCCCCCCACACAAACACACACACACACACCAAAATACACATTTACAACCCAACATTTAAACACCATCTTTAGATGACCTCCTAAGCGGACCCTAAATTAAGTTAATTTACGATTATTCTCGAATAATCATAATGTTTTCCTTTTAGCATGTTTATCTTAATCTAAGTTTTATCATTTCCTTTTAGCATATTTAGCTGCTAGCAAGCGTTGGAAATATAGATACTACATCCTCATTCTCAAAATAAATAAATAATAAAATTTAAATTAAAAAAAAAAACTGAAGAAGAAGAAGTGCATCGCTATATATATATATATATATATGTACATATATAAAAATTAATGTCGTCGTCGTCTTTTCACGTATCAAGCTATAAATCTGAATATCCTAGATTCTAGTCTCATTAGAAGGATTTTCGGATTTGTGTTTTTTGCTTGTTATTTATGTTTAATCTTATTAATGAGTATTTAGTGATTCTGTCTTGTTTATTTTAAATAACAAATAACCATTGTTAAGTCTTAATTTTAACAAATAAATAGAAAGCACAACTATAGTGCGACAGTTCGAAAGCAAAAGAACGATCCAAATTCGGAATTCAACCCGTGGAAACTAACTCAGTGAGTAGAAAGGGGAGGGATTTGAGTAGAAACTCTTATTCAAAATTTAAAAATATTTTTGTTTTTATTTTTAATTTATTTTTTAATTAATTAATGAGAGTCATAAGCTTAAAAAAATCCAAAAGCAATCAAGATTATGATTATATATATATATATATAGTCTTTAACAGAGGTAATGACTCTTTTCATCCCCTTCTCTACTTGCGACATCTGTAGTTATCACGTCATTGTTATATATTTTTTATCTTATATATAAATCTTTGTTATAACACGTAGGCGACAAGTAATAATAATTGTTTAGACAACGAAAATCAAGAGTAATATAGGATAAATTATACTCGTTTTCTATAATAAATCAGTTACGCAACAGTCTTGTGAGTCGAAGACGAGATGAGTATTACTATTATTAGTTCTAAAAAGATACGACGGTCTAAAGTTCATAGAAGGAGATACATAATCTTGAAATTAATAAAACATTGACTTAGAGACGTCACAAACACCAGCATATATATATATACATATATATATATATATATATATATATATTACCTTAGAAGCTCTTTCTCTTTGCCCTGCTTCCTTCATTTCAATAGTGCACTTGTCTGTGGACTTTTTTAATTTCTCATTATCACGTTGTAAAGCTTTCACTTTTCGATCGAACTAGTTCATCCCAAAAAATTATGTAAAATGGATTTTGTTTTACTCATCTCGTCGTTAAAATTTGAGTTTTTTGAAATAGAAGAGAGAGAAAGTAAGATATATAATTGAGAATTTGGATCAGACAGTAAAATATCATCTGGAAACTTCCGCCCAAACGAGACCTAAAATAATGACTTTTACTATTACTATCTAAAAACTTTTAGAGTTATGAATGTTTTTGAAAAAATTACTTTATTATTGATAGTCAATAACTGTTAAAAGTTGGGACACTCATACTCTTTCTTTGGTCGTATTTTCTAAAAAGAGAAAGTATGATAAATATTAAAATTATCACCGTTAATTTCTGTTTTGATCAGTAGAATAATTGTGATATTTACTAATAGTATTATAATATTAACCAATAATTTATATGTAAAAATATGGGTTTCTGTCGAGGAAGATGTGATGATATAAAATATGAGACCCTCAAAATCTGATATATTGATATATTCAAGAACATTTCAACATGATTCGTACTACATGAACCGATATATATCATACCCGATCAAGCACTTCAATACGTTGCCTCAAATTCCTCAAAAATATATTTCCATTATATGTATTGCCTCATTTACTGCACCATTAATTCCAGGTTTTTTATAAATCTTAACATTTTACGGGAGCTCTCGTGTCCGGCATCCCATTTTTGCCGGACACGAGCAACAGCCTCCCCTCCCCCGAAACAAATGGCTACCGATCTCTTTGCTTTCTCTGTCTCTCAATTTCTCCGGAAACCATCATCGACGGCGAGAGAGCTTGGGCATCCATCTCTGCCATTATCTCTGCCGTTGTCTGTCATCGATGTCGTTGGGGTTCGACCTGTTGAGCCTGTTTGAGAGCAAGAGGAAGGCGGCGTCGATGTTCACGTTGTGGTGCTCGGCAAGCGCGATCATGACAAAGCTGGAGAGCGTGGCGAAGGGGCTGAGTTTCAAGGTGGTGAAGGTGAAGGACGTTAAGATGAGGCTGCAGGGATGCTCGGAGGGGAGGAAGAGAAGGCTCTCTGCCATCGCCTGCAGGTTGTACTGCTCCTCCTTTTTAGTTGTGTCGTGCTCGTTCATGGCTCGTCCCGTTGGACTGTGCGGCTGCCGGACCCGTGAGCCTTCCTAACATTTTATGTAGAAAGAAAGAAGAGCTGTTTGGAGACTTTTTGTTTCTTCATCCATATTATCATGTAGAGGTTTTGCTTTTAATCAACTGACTTTTTAGTAGTGTCTGGAATCAAATTTTTAAAATTACTTCTGAAATCAAAATAACTAAAACTGTTAAAATAAATATTAAAATATATAGGCTAGACCCTTGTACAAGTTATCGTTCAAATGAGCTTTTCCCGAATGCCTGTATTTTCTGGTTTCAATGGGAAGTTTTTTTGAGATTGTATCTTCTAAGAGGTTATCTAAATACTTCAAAATACAACAATTGAACTCGTGATGTTAAAAATAGCTTCTAGAAAACTCTATTAAATAAGTCCTAAATATTTATATCGGAAGAGGTCTTCATTATATATATATACATTTTTTATGCTAGTAATTTAGAACTTATCTCAACCTTTAGCGCCTTGAGCAGTTTAGTTTTATGCTTTAAATCCAGTCTCCTCAACTTGAAGATAGATTGCTAATAATAGCGAGAATCAGAGTTCTAGTTGTAAGATTATAGACAACTAAGAATTGCAAAATTTATTCAAAAAGTCCATAGGAGAAAAAGTAACTCAAAACATAGCAAACAAGTGAACTAGGAATTTAGAATCCATGTAAAGGACACTAAACCATACGTGGATAGACTACATTTCAAAACCAGTTTGCAACCACGGCGCCTTTGCATGTCTTTCAAGTAAACTTTTTAAACAATCACAACTGCGAAAATATATATGTATATATATATATATATATATATAATGACACGATGATAATACGAACCAACAGTCAGAGTAAATGACTAGGAATCATGACAATGTTGCAGTAGTACTATTTCAACTTGAAGGAAAGCGAAATTAATTAGGTAAATATGGCTCGGGAAAGATTAATTTCTTGGTAACATTAAGGCGTCCACACTAAAAGAAGAACATGCAGCAAGTGCGGACATTTGCAAGCATTTTGGTTCACAACTGAGAAGCAACCATAAGATTTCCCAACCCCACTGCAAACTGCATCAGCTGCAACGCTAGGTCTGGCCTAACCTGCAATATTTATTTATTATTAAAATGGTGGTGACAGAAATTAGTAGATGACTTATACATCACAAATTTATACGACGTTTGACGTGTAAATAAGCAATTGTATATATGTTTCATTACTGGTTTTAACTGGTAATAATTCACATAAACCTCTTGCAGATAATTACACGGAGACGAACATAGTCTTAAATCATAACTTTGACTAACTTTGTATCAAAGCATATCTTATGATTTGCAGGAAAAAAAGATTTTAAAAGCAGATGGTTAATTAAGTGAATCGTTATCATTGGAGTAATTATCCAAAGGGATCAATTTTGTCGTCCTACACAGTGCAGCACTAATACAAAAAGTTCAAATCCTATAAAATATATACATATATATATATATATATATAATCATCAAATTCAAACCAACTTTCAACAGGCAAGGTAAGGGAGTAATGCATAGGAATAATTGCAATAAAGCCCTTGTACTTTGTCAAAATACAACTTTGCATCCAGTGTTGAGGGGGTAAAATAAGAAAAAACAATTAGAAATAACTAGACATAAAATCTTATACTATATTTGGTAAAAGAGATGGAAAATAGAAAAGAAGAGAAGCTATATTAGTGAGAAAATGGGAAAGAAAGGAAGTAGCTTTTCTTTCATATATATTGGTCGATTTAAGAGAGAAAGAAAATAGAAAGAAAATGTTTGAGCCAGATTATTTTACATTTATACCTTTATGTAAGGGTAAAAGATGTGTTTGACAAATCTTAATGATTTATCTTTATTGGATTTTTATTTTTATTTTGTTTGGTTTTTCTGTTTTTCTAGTTTTTGTTTTGTTTTGTTTTTGTTATTTGTTTTAGAATTGTAAATTAAAAGATTAGTTGTGATTTATGTATAAAAAAAAAAAAGGTTTTTGTGTTGTCAAATGTTATATTCCTTTACTTTTCAAACTTAAAAAAAGGATTTGCAAATTTGGGCTTCATGATTTGTATTTTTTTTTTTTTTCATTCCTTATTTCTTCTCTGTCAAACTAGGATCCCCATCCCCTATTCAATTTTTGTTGTCTCAAATAGTATCTAATGAATAATACTATACCATGTCATCTGAAAAAATTTTAAATATTTAATAACTGATTTTTTATATATTAAAATCTAACTTTTTTTAATATTATGTCAAAATATAATTTGTTAAACACCATTTGGAATACCAAAATTGCACAGAAAATGTCAATCCATCAAACTACACAACCTTCCCTTTTCGTTCTCTCCAAAATCTGTACTCCAATTTATTTCCTTTATTTTTTACGGTCTACCAAACTTGGCTATTAATGCTGGTTAATGTGTAACCACATATATAAAAAGGCATTTATTTTCAACAAGGACGGAATCATTTGAAAAAAAAAAAAGTTTAAACTTTGAGAGCTCGTACCTGGGTCCTTCTAGATCAATAGCCGTTTGGGCTTTGTTAGGAGCCAGCAGTTTGCCCCGGCATTTCAGAATAGAGATGTGTAAGATAGGAGAAGCCTTATTTATTATAATGATGAGATAGAAGGCAACTGCAGCAATAGTCCCAGGCAAACTACTGTGATCACTCTGAGGTTGCTTCTCGGATAACACCGCTTCTGTGCCTGTGAAAAATGCGAACATGCACATAACGAGGGATAAGAAAGTCAGGTAGAATGGCAGTCGAACTGAATAAATAAATGAGGAACGGGACAAGCTTGAACGCATTCTCAGTGAAATGTGTATCAACATTGAAGCTGCCGAGCAACCAAAAGCAAGTGAATCAAATACTAAAAACTCTTTGAAAGAGTCGTTTTTCCTCAACATTGCCAAGCCGTTAGAACCATTGTATCCCCCGGGCATCGTCATGGCAGCTGTAAATGTAATAGAAGCTATGATCGTGGTTACCACTAAGTTCAATTCTGCCGCAATCTTCCCAGCATTTTCATACTTCGCTTCATTGCTTTCGACAGGTGCCTCACCATTCGGCTGAGGCATTCTTGTCTCGTAATTTATTCGAGTTATTTCGTAGTGGTCATTTTTTGTCTGATTCCCTGGCGCTGCAGCGCCTTGCAAACTGTTCAGAGGATGGAGTTCTCCATTGCATTTCATTCTGATATTAAGCTGCCATATTTACCATGAGTGAATTGTTAGTATTAATGGTGCCAAATACAACTTACATACATATGCTCTCCACTTCTTTATTTCTCTTATACAAATTTTACATAACGTAATAAGAGCGATCTTGGTCAAATATAAAATTTAAGTTGACCAATTCATTTTTAGCCGTCTACTCTCTTCAATAAATTGGCAAAAGTATGTTTCTTGCACACTACTCTAAATCGAAAAGTCTTTAAATTTAGTGTCCAGTATTATACCTTTTGAAAAAGATCCAGTATGTTTGATCCATCTATAATGTCAAAAGCGGTCATCCCCGACTTGTTGATCATTCGCTTATTCGTTCTGCTATCATTGAGGAGACTTATTATAATTTCATAATGCCCGTGGAGACAAGCTAGATGTAGAGCAGCGTTTCCGTCCTTGTCTTGCTCATTTAAAAGATCAGTGAAAGCTTTTGTCTTCAACAAAGTCTTTACTACAGAAACCTGTTTCTGTTCCACAGCAACATGGAGGGCAGTCCTTCCCTTCTTGTGCGACAACTCACAGACATCTGGACAGCTTTGGATGAGTGTTCTTATCACATTAACGTGTCCGTTCCTTGCCGAAATATGAAGTGCAGACATGCCTTCTCCATCCATGACGTAAGCAAGAGGACTTTTGGCTTGTAAAAATCTTTTTATTATTCTAGACTTTCCCATGTTTGCAGCATAGTGACGAGGCATCCATCCAATCTCATCTTGTATCTCTAAATGTCTGGACCACATTTTCTCAGCACATCTTCCACAGAATCTGAAAACAAATAGAAAGATATTGCACATCAATTATACTCACTTGTACGTGATCTGATGAATACCTGGAACACATTTTGTAACATGTCATCACCATAGGATCTTGCAACTTCTCTGTCTTCTTCTCGGATTCTCTCCCTCTCTCCGACCTACTATTCGCTATATTGTCCCAAACACCCCAAAATCAACCCCCTACTTCCTATTAACCATAAAACTTGCTAAGTTCTGTTTATACTCAAAGGTTTTTGCCAACTTTTCATGAGAACCCCGAAACCACAATTTCCCCTTCTCATCTTCCGCCGCCGCTGCCCTTCAAAGTTGTTCCCCCATGGCCTCCTCCAAACCCCCGTTTTGAGAGTTTGGGATTGTGAGTGATAATTTTTTTTTAATTATGGTTTATAATAATGGAATCATTTTGTCAGTTAGATGATTAGGATACCTTATCGGATGATCTTCATTTCCCTAAATCCAGTTATCAAATTACGGATCACCTACTAGAAAATCAACAAAAACTCAATAAAATTTTACCTTTTTTAAGCACTCTAGAGCTTGCTTGAACTTTAAAACTCTTAAGGTCCTAAGAAGATTTGGTTCATGGAAGCTTTTGAGTTACAAGACTTGGGTAGGAACGGTTTTTGTTGAAGAAAATGGCTGATGGATTTTTTTTTTTTTCTTTCTGTCTTTTCTTTTTCGTGCGTATGTTATTTTAACTCCTCACCCCCTACATATATACATACACACAGCGCAAAGCATAATTATATATATATATATATATATATATATTTTTTTTTTTTTTTTTGTTGAAATTATATTATTTTTCTTTGGTCTGTGGAACATCTGGACATCATCATTCCTTCTTATTTTTTATATTTTTCACATTTTTAATTTGTCACGTCCAATGATGAAAATGTCAATGACAGTGTCGACATTTCCACGACATTATTCATATTTTAAAGTCTCGACCTGAATAATAAGAGAAAAGATATTTATGTACGAAGTATTCTTTAAATGTCCACAATGTCCAAAAATATTCGTAATATCCGTGAATATTCGTGAATATCCAAGATATTTTTGGATATTTCCACAAATTGTCCAAAAACATAGGGAATTTTTTTTTTCTCAAAATTTCAATTTTGTCACACATTTCATTTTTTTAAATATGAATAAAATATGACAACATACTACACTAGATGAAGATCATGGCTGTAAGATAGCAGATGAGGGTATTGGATGATTGAAGCATATAAGAAGACGTGATATGACTCAAATGAGTCAAACTGATGAGGATTCACCTTGAGTTTTGATTTTATGAGCTTAAGAATCAAGCAAAGTTCATACGGTTATAATCCTTCATATGATTTTCAAATGGTGTTTAGTTTAAAAGTACAAAATCCAGACGATTTTTTCGATATATTGGTATATTCTCCACTATAAATTAATATCGAAATGTCATTTCATATCCATCAAGATTACTCATCAAATTGAACAAATCAATATCCAATTTATGGATTAATAATTGGTAGAGACCAAGAAACATACTTGTGAGAAATTAACAATTACCATCAAAATCATTCAAGATGAATAATTTGACAAATATATTGTTTGTATTAGATCAGAATCAACACCTACATAATGTTTTCCAACTGTTTGAAACTCTTTTTGGATTAAGTACACTCGAAACTTATATGTACTCTTTTATGTTTGACATTTAATTTTATGTATCATATTATATTGTAGTATGTTATTTGTAATGATTAATAAGTACGTAATATCATATTGAAATTACAATGAATGTTTAATTATTATGTTTTACTATTACATCTTGCAATATAGCTCTCATATTTGATTAAAAATATATTTTTGCTATAAAATTAGTTCAATTTATGTAATATCGATTGTTTTGATATTTTGTAAAGTTTAAGTAAAAATTGCAAGTATTTTTTTTTGAATATCTATTTTTTACTTAGATATCCGTTAACATCAATATTTCCATCGATATTATCCATAAATTAAAATCTCGAAAACTCTAATGACATATTTCAACAAGTAGCTGTTAGAAGTATATAATATATATTATATAAATATATAGCTAATGGACAAAGGTTATGGCAATTCGGTTAAGATTCTCAATCTGGCAAAAATAATAACAACAACAATAATAATAATCTCCCCTCAATATTTAAAAGAGCGAATATTACTCAAATTTTTGTCCTCCCTCTGCTTCAGCCACGTGTTACATTTTCTTTTCTCTTCTTTCTTTTTTCTTTGCTTTTTTTTTGGGGGCGTTTTTTGGGCATTAAAAACTCTGAGAGCGGGAGAGAGAGAAATGTGGAAGTGTACCAAGTGAGAGCAGAGAGAGAAAGAGGGCAGCACATGGGAAATTAATCTATTTCACCCACTGAACTACTCTAACGGGGTTTAAGTATATCAACATGACAATGACTAGGTGTTGAAACTTATAGGATGTTTGGTGTGTAAGTTTGAGTTAAGATTTTTAAATTTAAATAGTAAATTATGTTGACTTTTCAGAAAAGACAAAAAACTTTTTAGAAAAAAGACAAAAACTTTTGGGGAAAAAAACAAAAAAAAATTTGAAATGGTTAGTTTAAAATATCTAACCAAACAAAGTTTTAATCTGTTTTTTTCTTGGACATTCAAAAATCCGTACTCCGGAATAGCAAAATATTTTACTTCATCATGAAAGTTTTTAATAAAAGGTTAAACATTAGAAGCTAGTGTTTGCTTTTATGTGAATAAATACTAGCTAGCTATAGCCTATATATGTAAGCAATCACGTTGCGATTATCCATTAGTTCATATATTATAATGTAAACTACCAACACACTGTACTAATTATTTACTGAAAGAATGACACGTGGCACTAATAATTGTCCGAAAATATTTTAGAGTAAGGATTTTAAATTGAGAAATTCTATTTCTCTTTCATTCTTTCTATTAATTTGCTTTTGTTTCTTTTCGGTTTTTCCTCTTAGATATTGAAACCTATTGAATAACTCTTCTTTTATCATACATAACTCACTGAATTAAGAAATTAATCACAAATGTTGTTAGCAAAATAAGAAAAGAGAAAGATAAATTACAAAGAAATCTCTTCACAAAAGCAAAGAACAAATAACCGGGGAAAAAAAAATTCTACAGTGTTTATCAAAAAAAAAAAGAGAGAATTATTCTTGAAATATTAATATCACTTTACAATTTAGTCAACAGAAGAATAACCAGCTTTCTGCCCAAGAAAACTCTTCCTTGGAACCTTCCCTAATAAAAGACAAATATTGACTTTTGCTTAGTCCCACAACCAAGTCAATTATCCTAGTCGTCCTCACCGTAAGTCATGGACGATCAAGTTGTCTGAAAGACGTGCATGTATGAGACTAGTTCTTTCCCTCACATATCTATATATATATATATATATATAGACATTTCCACCCAAACAAGAATCAAAAACCAGCTGCGACTATGGGTTGGGCTAAAAAAAAAAAAAAAAAACACTGTTGTTTTTATTCTTATTTTTTTTTAATAAATTTTTATTCTTATTTTTGGGTAATTGGTAAACTGTCCCTGAATTATTTAAAAACACATTAATTTAGTCCTTACATTTTTCATTTCATAATAAGTTTGGGTACAACTGATGTACGATGGCCGCCGCGTATATACACCAATAACTATATATAGAAAGCACATTATACTTTACTGAGCAGAGCGTTTTCTTCCAACACGTTCAAAATGATTTATTTCGGACGAAAATATTTTTATTTGCTTTTTAGTCACTTTTTTTAAAATTTTTTTAAAATTTTTTTACAACTTAGACATTCTTTTAGTCCTTCAATTTTCTTTTTCTTTTTTTTTATTTTGGCTTTTTTTTTTTACAATTTAATCCTTTTTTGTATTAGACAAAAATATTTGTATTTACTTTTTAGTTATTCGATTTTTTATTTTATTTTGACCTTTTTTATTTTTTTATAATTTAATCATTTTTTGTATTGATATTTTTTTTTTTCATTTTTAGAGTAAGTAACAATTGAGATTATAGATAAAAAAAATACTATTTGGTTGAAACGCTCGTTTTCGTTTTTTAAAAAAAACACTGTTTTCGTCCAAAACGCTTGTTTTGGTTGAAACGTGCATTTTGTTTTTTTGTTTTTGTTTTTTTTTTTTTTGGTTCTGGGCTGACACAAGGCAGAGGTGTGGTAAGAGAGAGAAAGGGATCCGTGGGAGGAGGGAGAGAGAGAGAGAGAGAGAGAGAGAGAGAGTTGTTGCATTGGTAAAGAAAAAAGGGGTAGTGGAGAATGTGGGGCCCTTTTAGTTTTTGTTTCTTTTTTTGTTTTTTTGCTTCTTTTCGAGGGAGTGGAGAGAGAGAGAGAGAGAGAGTTGTTTTTTGTTTTTGTTTTTGTTTTTGTTTTTTTTTTTTTTGCTTCTTTTCGAGAGAGACATAGAGGTGGGAATTAGGCTCGGTCCGTGGCCCGACCCAGCCCGGCCTGATTTTTATCGGTCCGGTAAAAGCCCGGCCCGATACTAAAAGGCGGGCCGGGCTCTCATTTTAGGCCCGGCGGGCGGCCGGTCCGGCCCGCCCCGTTTTTTAAAATTATATATATTAATTTTATTAAAATTTTAATTATTTTTAAATTTTTATTAAAAAAATTATATATATTAAATATTAATATTATATTATATATCAAAAAAAAAAAAGAAAAAAAAAATGAACAGGACCAACGGCTATTATTATAGCCGTTGGTCCAAATCCAAAACGACTATATATATATAGCCGTTGGGGGGGGCCAACGGCTAGTCTGTACTACAGACTACAGACTCTCCCTCTCCCAACGGCTTTGTGTTTTTTTTTAATAATAATAATTTTTAATTATTTTTATTTTCTTAAAATTTCATTTTCCCATTCTATAAATACCCTTCTATTTTTTCATTCTTTCATACATCTTCTCTCATCTCTCCTTTCAATTTCTTATTCTCTAATTTCTTTCTCCATATTCTCTTATTTCCAACTTCTCAATTCTCATTATTCTCAATTTTTTTTTGTCCGTATCTCCTAAATTTACAATAACTCATTTTCTCATTATTTTTATAATCCTCATTCTTGTTATTTACTTTCCTACAAAAAAAAAAAAATCAAAATGGATCCAAATCCAAATGTTCAACAACCAATTATTGATCTTGATGATGATTACTACGGGATGGATGACCACGGCATCGAAGAAGTAGAGATTTCCCATATGGAGGCTGGCGACAATGTTCCTGAGATTAGACGTAGGAGTTTCAGTACTCCAATAGGACCAATACCACCAAGTCCAATGTTAGCACCATCAAGAAGTAGTTCGGGAAGCACCAGTTGTCCACCAAAAAAGGCAAAAGGTACTGCTACTAGAACCACTTCACGTGCTTGGCAATTCTTCGATGCTGTGCAGAAAGAGGACTTCGGCCCCGACGGCAAAAAAAACAAACAAGACTAGCAAAATGTAAGTTTTGCCAAAAAACATTGATGCTAACAGCTCAAGTGGGACTCGTCACTTATTAGCCCATGGTGAAAGATGTGCTGAGAAACATTACAAGGGAAGGGAGCCGACACAAAGCACTCTAAAATTCAACTCCGATGGCTCAGTAGGTACCTTTTCTTATGATCCCATGGTAGCTAGAGAATCTCTAGCTCGTTTAATTGTCTCTACAGATTTACCTATTAGTTTTGGTGAAAATACTTTTTATGAAGAGCATATTCAAAGATCTTTTTGTCCACAATTTAAAGCCGTTACTAGAAAAACTATTAGGAGTGATATTATATCTTATTATAGTAAAAAACGCACTACATTAATATCTTACATGAAGACAAATACATTTTGTATTGCATTGACATCTGATATTTGGGCTGCTAGGTCAAATCAAGATTATATTAGTGTAGTTTCACATTATTTAGATCCCCAGTGGCAATTACAAAAAAGAATTATTGGCTTTAGACTTATTGATCATTCTCACAATGCTTTAAATATTAATGATAATATTATGAGTGTTTTAAATGAATTTGGCATTAGCAATTGCATTATTTCAATCACCCTAGATAATGCTTCGGCAAATACCGCTGCAATTCATTTTCTTGAGAAAAACTTATCAGAATATATTGGTGGAATTTTATCACATCAACGTTGTGCATGTCATATTATCAACCTCATTGTAAAAGCAGGTATGAAGTTGGTAAGTAGTAACATAGAGAATATTCGTAATGCTCTCCTTTGGATACATAATTCAAATCCTCGCATTGCTGAATTTAAGAGGTATTGCAAAGCAGAAGGTTTAAAACCTCGAAAATTTGGGACTGATATGCCGGTAAGGTGGAACTCAACTTATTTAATGTTAAAAAATGCAATAGAATATAAGAATGTTATTTCTATGTTTTATAATACAAAGCATAATATGATTTTATTATCTGATGTTGATTGGTTTATTGCTGAAAGAATGATTTATTTTTTAGAAACTTTTTATGATGCTACTGTTTTATTGTCTGGTGTTTATTATCCCACTTCTCCACTAGTTTTCACCCAATTAATGCTTATTTCTTCATTGTTTTCTGAATATAGAAATGATGATTTATTTAAACTAATAGTAGAAAAAATGGAGAAAAAGTTTATGAAATATTGGGATCACAATAACATGCCTTTATTATATTGCCTTGCCATTGTTTTAAATCCTATAGTTAAATTAAATGGTCTTTATAATGGTCTTACTCATATTTCTGAACATATGGATGTAGATTTTGCTTCAACCTATTCTTTAACATTTAATAACACTAAATGCAAGTTATTTGAGATTTTTGCAAGTTATCAGAATAAATTCGGGCAGCAAGTTAACATTGAAACCGAAGAAACTCTTCCAACTGCTGGTGATCGAAAAAAGAAAAAAAGTTTGGGTTTTTTCTCTGCTCCAGCAAGATCGGGCTCTTCTTCAAGTTGAGTGTTACTCGTCCACTTTCAGCAAGTTCAACTACCACGAGTACGACACACTCGGAGCTCACAAAATACTTAGATACAGATTTTTCATTGCTAGACTCAACTACAAATACTGAAGATTTCAAAATTTTAGATTGGTGGAGGTTGCAGTCGACAAATTTTCCAGTGCTGTCCCGTTTAGCACGTGATATTTTAACTATTCCTGTTTCGACAGTTTCTTCTGAATCAGCATTCAGCACAGCTGGAAGGATAATTGAAGATCGGAGGACCTCATTAACACCTGAGATGGTCGAGGTGCTTACATGCCTAAAAGATTGGGAACATGCAGATAAAAGATTGCAATATACAGTAGAAGATCAAGAGATACTCCAACACTTTAACGAAATGACCATAATCGATGATGATGATATTGACAATGCTCCTGCGGCTCCCTCTTCCGGTTGCTGATGCTGATATATTTTTTTCATTGTAAAATTATAAATATGAATTAAGATTGCACTCTTTTTCTTTACTGAGGTTTTATCCCAATGGGTTTTACTTAGTAAAGTTTTTAATGAGGCAATCATGACATTAATAAAATTTTAAATTTCAATTTTATATTTTCTTTGTTGTATCCTTATTTTTTAATAAAATTTATAATTTTTATTATGTGCTTAATTTATTTTTCAATTTAGTAATATTTAATCAAAAATATTAAGATAAATTATTAAATTATCAAAAATATACAAATTTATTCAAAAATTACAAATAAAAAATAAAATTAAATAAAATTTTAAAAAATTAGGCCCGGCCCGCTCTAAGCCCACGGGCCGGGCCGGGCTTATATTGCAAAAATTCGGCCCGGCCCGCCCGGCCCGAATTTCAACGGCCGGGCCGGCCCGGCCCGAATTTTGACAATAGCCCGATGGGCTCGGGCCGGGCCGGCCGGGCGGCCCGAATTCCCAGCTCTAGAGAGACATCTTTTTCTTTTTTCTTTTTTTGCTTTTTTTTTTTTCCCTTTTTTTCGAGTGACTTGTGTGAGAGAGACAGAGAAAGAGTTTTTTTCTTTTTTTTTGGAAAGAGAGAAGGGGAAACAGGAAGAAAACATTATTTGAATTCTTTCTATTCATAAAATAATATAATATAAGATTTATAAGATCTATTTATTATATATCTAAATTTTTATAATATAATTTAATTATCTTAATTTATTTATGTTTTAAAATTTAAATATAATTTCTATGTATTTATATTTCAATAAAAGATTTATTTCATATAAATTTTTTTATTTCTTTAATTTCTTTACACAT
>CM046368.1:9479365-9532088 GCA_025413025.1 Ficus hispida | reverse complement strand
ATTACTTCTGAAATCAAAATAACTAAAACTGTTAAAATAAATATTAAAATATATAGGCTGGACCCTTGTACAAGTTATCGTTCAAATGAGCTTTTCCCGAATGCCTGTATTTTCTGGTTTCAATGGGAAGTTCTTTTTGAGATTGTATCTTCTAAGAAATTATCTAAATACTTCAAAAAACACAATTGAACTCATGATATTAAAAATAGCTTCTAGAAAACTCTATTAATAAGCCCTGAATATTGTATCGGAAGAGGTCTTCATTATATTATATATATATATTTTTTTATGCTAGTAATTTAGAACTTATCTCAACCTTTAGCGCCTTGAGCAGTTTAGTTTTATGCTTTAAATCCAGTCTCCTCAACTTGAAGATAGATTGCTATAATAGCGAGAATCAGAGTTCTAGTTGTAAGATTATAGATAACTAAGAATTGCAAATTTATTTAAAAAGTCCATAGGAGAAAAAGTAACTCAAAACATAGCAAACAAGTGAACTAGGAATTTGGAATCCATGTAAAGGACACTAAACCATACGTGGATAGACTACATTTCAAAACCAGTTGCAACCACGGCGCTTTGCATGTCTTTCAAGTAAACTTTTTAAACAATCACAACTGCGAAAATATTTATATATATATATATATAATGACACGATGATAATACGAACCAACAGTCAGAGTAAATGACTAGGAATCATGACAATGTTGCAGTAGTACTATTTCAACTTGAAGGAAAGCGAAATTAATTAGGTAAATATGACTCGGGAAAGATTAATATCTTGGTAACATTAAGGCGTCCACCTAAAAGAAGAACATGCGGCAAGTGCGGACATTTGCAAGCATTTTGGTTCACAACTGAGAAGCAACCATAAGATTCCCAACCCACTGCAAACTGCATCAGCTGCAACGCTAGGTCTGGCCTAACCTGCAATATTTATTTATTATTAAAATGGTGGTGACAGAAATTAGTAGATGACTTATACATCACAAATTTATACGACGTTTAACGTGTAAATAAGCAATTGTATATATGTTCATTACTGGTTTTAACTGGTAATAATTCACATAAACCTCTTGCAGATAATTACACAGAGACGAACATATTCTTAAATCATAACTTTGACTAACTTTGTGTCAAAGCATACCTTATGATTTGCAGGAAAAAAAAGATTTTAAAAGCAGATGGTTAATTAAGTGAATCGTTATCGTTGGAGTAATTATCCAAAGGGATCGATTTTGTCGTCCTACACAGTGCAGCACTAATACAAAAGTTCAAATCCTATAAAATATATACATATATAATATATATATATAATCATCAAATTCAAACCAACTTTCAACAGGCAAGGTAAGGGAGTAATGCATAGGAATAATTGCAATAAAGCCCTGTACTTTGTCAAAATAAATTTTGCATCCAGTGTTGAGGGGGTAAAATAAGAAAAAACAATTAGAAATAACTAGACATAAAATCTTATACTATATTTGGTAAAAGAGATGGAAAATAGAAAAGAAGAGAAGCTATATTAGTGGAAAATGGGAAAGAAAGGAAGTAGCTTTTCTTTCATATATATTGGTCGATTTAAGAGAGAAAGAAAATAGAAAGAAAATGTTTGAGCCAGATTATTTTACATTTATACCTTATGTAAGGGTAAAAGATGTGTTTGACAAATCTTAATGATTTATCTTTATTGGATTTTTATTTTTATTTGTTTGGTTTTTCTGTTTTTCTAGTTTTGTTTTGTTTTGTTTTTGTTATTTGTTTTAGAATTGTAAATTAAAAGATTAGTTGTGATTTATGTATAAAAAAAAAAAAAGGTTTTGTGTTGTCAAATGTTATATTCCTTTACTTTTCAAACTTAAAAAAGGATTTGCAAATTTGGGCTTCATGATTTGTATTTTTTTTTTTTTCATTCCTTATTTCTTCTCTGTCAAACTAGGATCCCCATCCCCTATTCAATTTTTGTTGTCTCAAATAGTATCTAATGAATAATACTATACCATGTCATCTGAAAAAATTTTAATATTTAATAACTGATTTTTTATATATTAAAATCTAACTTTTTTTAATATTTGTCAAAATATAATTTGTTAAACACCATTTGGAATACCAAAATTGCACAGAAAATGTCAATCCATCAAACTACACAACCTTCCCTTTCGTTCTCTCCAAATCTGTACTCCAATTTATTTCCTTTATTTTTACGGTCTACCAAACTTGGCTATTAATGCGGTTAATGTGTAACCACATATATAAAAAGGCATTTATTTTCAACAAGGACGGAATCATTTGAAAAAAAAAAAAGTTTAAACTTTGAGAGCTCTACCTGGGTCCTTCTAGATCAATAGCCGTTTGGGCTTTGTTAGGAGCCAGCAGTTTGCCCCGGCATTTCAGAAAGAGATGTGTAAGATAGGAGAAGCCTTATTTATTTAATGATGAGATAGAAGGCAACTGCAGCAATAGTCCAGGCAAACTACTGTGATCACTCTGAGGTTGCTTCTCGGATAACACCGCTTCTGTGCCTGTGAAAAATGCGAACATGCACATAACGAGGGATAAGAAAGTCAGTAGAATGGCAGTCGAACTGAATAAATAAATGAGGAACGGGACAAGCTTGAACGCATTCTCAGTGAAATGTGTATCAACATTGAAGCTGCCGAGCAACCAAAAGCAAGTGAATCAAATACTAAAAACTCTTTGAAAGAGTCGTTTTTCCTCAACATTGCCAAGCCGTTAGAACCATTGTATCCCCGGGCATCGTCATGGCAGCTGTAAATTAATAGAAGCTATGATCGTGGTTACCACTAAGTTCAATTCTGCCGCAATCTTCCCAGCATTTTCATACTTCGCTTCATTGCTTTCGACAGGTGCCTCACCATTCGGCTGAGGCATTCTTGTCTCGTAATTTATTCGAGTTATTTCGTGTGGTCATTTTTGTCTGATTCCCTGGCCTGCAGCGCCTTGCAAACTGTTCAGAGGATGGAGTTCTCCATTGCATTTCATTCTGATATTAAGCTGCCATATTTACCATGAGGAATTGTTAGTATTAATGGTGCCAAATACAACTTACATACATATGCTCTCCACTTCTTTATTTCTCTTATACAAATTTTACATAACGTAATAAGAGCGATCTTGGTCAAATATAAAATTTAAGTTGACCAATTCATTTTAGCCGTCTACTCTCTTCAATAAATTGGCAAAAGTATGTTTCTTGACACTATTCTAAATCGAAAAGTCTTTAAATTTAGTGTCCAGTATATACCTTTTGAAAAAGATCCAGTATGTTTGATCCATCTATAATGTCAAAAGCGGTCATCCCGACTTGTTGATCATTCGCTTATTCGTTCTGCTATCATTGAGGAGACTTATTATAATTTCATAATGCCCGTGGAGACAAGCTAGATGTAGAGCAGCGTTTCCGTCCTTGTCTTGCTCATTTAAAAGATCAGTGAAAGCTTTTGTCTTCAACAAAGTCTTTACTACAGAAACCTGTTTCTGTTCCACAGCAACATGGAGGGCAGTCCTTCCCTTCTTGTGCGACAACTCACAGACATCTGGACAGCTTTGGATGAGTGTTCTTATCACATTAACGTGTCCGTTCCTTGCCGAAATATGAAGTGCAGACATGCCTTCTCCATCCATGACGTAAGCAAGAGGACTTTTGGCTTGTAAAAATCTTTTTATTATTCTAGACTTTCCCATGTTTGCAGCATAGTGACGAGGCATCCATCCAATCTCATCTTGTATCTCTAAATGTCTGGACCACATTTTCTCAGCACATCTTCCACAGAATCTGAAAACAAATAGAAAGATATTGCACATCAATTATACTCACTTGTACGTGATCTGATGAATACCTGGAACACATTTTGTAACATGTCATCACCATAGGATCTTGCAACTTCTCTGTCTTCTCTCGGATTCTCTCCCTCTCTCCGACCTACTATTCGCTATATTGTCCCAAACACCCCAAAATCAACCCCTACTTCCTATTAACCATAAAACTTGCTAAGTTCTGTTTATACTCAAAGGTTTTTGCCAACTTTTCATGAGAACCCGAAACCACAATTTCCCCTTTCATCTTCCGCCGCCGCTGCCCTTCAAAGTTGTTCCCCCATGGCCTCCTCCAAACCCCCGTTTTGAGAGTTTGGGATTGTGAGTGATAATTTTTTTTTTAATTATGGTTTATAATAATGGAATCATTTTGTCAGTTAGATGATTAGGATACCTTATCGGATGATCTTCATTTCCCTAAATCCAGTTATCAAATTACGGATCACCTACTAGAAATCAACAAAAACTCAATAAATTTTACCTTTTTAAACACTCTAGAGCTTGCTTGAACTTTAAAACTCTTAAGGTCCTAAGAAGATTTGGTTCATGGAAGCTTTTGAGTTACAAGACTTGGGTAGGAACGGTTTTTGTTGAAGAAAATGGCTGATGGATTTTTTTTTTTTCTTTCTGTCTTTTCTTTTTCGTGCGTATGTTATTTTAACTCCTCACCCCCTACATATATACATACACACAGCGCAAAGCATAATTATATATATATATATATATATATTTTTTTTTTTTTTGTTGAAATTATATTATTTTTCTTTGGTCTGTGGAACATCTGGACATCATCATTCCTTCTTATTTTTATATTTTTTACATTTTTAATTTGTCACGTCCAATGATGAAAATGTCAATGACAGTGTCGACATTTCCACGACATTATTCATATTTTAAAGTCTCGACCTGAATAATAGAGAAAAGATATTTATGTACGAAGTATCCTTTAAATGTCCACAATGTCCAAAAATATTCGTAATATCCGTGAATATTCGTGAATATCCAAGATATTTTGGATATTTCCACAAATTGTCCAAAAACAAGGGAATTTTTTTTTTCTCAAAATTTCAATTTTGTCACACATTTCATTTTTTTAAATATGAATAAAATATGACAACATACTACACTAGATGAAGATCATGGCTGTAAGATAGCAGATGAGGGTATTGGATGATTGAAGCATATAAGAAGACGTGATATGACTCAAATGAGTCAAACTGATGAGGATTCACCTTGAGTTTTGATTTTATGAGCTTAAGAATCAAGCAAAGTTCATACGGTTATAATCCTTCATATGATTTTCAAATGGTGTTTAGTTTAAAAGTACAAAATCCAGACGATTTTTTCGATATATTGGTATATTCTCCACTATAAATTAATATCGAAATGTCATTTCATATCCATCAAGATTACTCATCAAATTGAACAAATCAATATCCAATTTATGGATTAATAATTGGTAGAGACCAAGAAACATACTTGTGAGAAATTAACAATTACCATCAAAATCATTCAAGATGAATAATTTGACAAATATATTGTTTGTATTAGATCAGAATCAACACCTACATAATGTTTTCCAACTGTTTGAAACTCTTTTTGGATTAAGTACACTCGAAACTTATATGTACTCTTTTATGTTTGACATTTAATTTTATGTATCATATTATATTGTAGTATGTTATTTGTAATGATTAATAAGTACGTAATATCATATTGAAATTACAATGAATGTTTAATTATTATGTTTTACTATTACATCTTGCAATATAGCTCTCATATTTGATTAAAAATATATTTTTGCTATAAAATTAGTTCAATTTATGTAATATCGATTGTTTTGATATTTTGTAAAGTTTAAGTAAAAATTGCAAGTATTTTTTTTTTGAATATCCATTTTTTACTTAGATATCCGTTAACATCAATATTTCCATCGATATTATCCATAAATTAAAATCTCGAAAACTCTAATGACATATTTCAACAAGTAGCTGTTAGAAGTATATAATATATAATATATAAATATATAGCTAATGGACAAAGGTTATGGCAATTCGGTTAAGATTCTCAATCTGGCAAAAATAATAACAACAACAATAATAATAATCTCCCCTCAATATTTAAAAGAGCGAATATTACTCAAATTTTTGTCCTCCCTCTGCTTCAGCCACGTGTTACATTTTCTTTTCTCTTCTTTCTTTTTTCTTTGCTTTTTTTTTGGGGGCGTTTTTTGGGCATTAAAAACTCTGAGAGCGGGAGAGAGAGAAATGTGGAAGTGTACCAAGTGAGAGCAGAGAGAGAAAGAGGGCAGCACATGGGAAATTAATCTATTTCACCCACTGAACTACTCTAACGGGGTTTAAGTATATCAACATGACAATGACTAGGTGTTGAAACTTATAGGATGTTTGGTGTGTAAGTTTGAGTTAAGATTTTTAAATTTAAATAGTAAATTATGTTGACTTTTCAGAAAAGACAAAAAACTTTTTAGAAAAAAGACAAAAACTTTTGGGGAAAAAAACAAAAAAAAATTTGAAATGGTTAGTTTAAAATATCTAACCAAACAAAGTTTTAATCTGTTTTTTTCTTGGACATTCAAAAATCCGTACTCCGGAATAGCAAAATATTTTACTTCATCATGAAAGTTTTTAATAAAAGGTTAAACATTAGAAGCTAGTGTTTGCTTTTATGTGAATAAATACTAGCTAGCTATAGCCTATATATGTAAGCAATCACGTTGCGATTATCCATTAGTTCATATATTATAATGTAAACTACCAACACACTGTACTAATTATTTACTGAAAGAATGACACGTGGCACTAATAATTGTCCGAAAATATTTTAGAGTAAGGATTTTAAATTGAGAAATTCTATTTCTCTTTCATTCTTTCTATTAATTTGCTTTTGTTTCTTTTCGGTTTTTCCTCTTAGATATTGAAACCTATTGAATAACTCTTCTTTTATCATACATAACTCACTGAATTAAGAAATTAATCACAAATGTTGTTAGCAAAATAAGAAAAGAGAAAGATAAATTACAAAGAAATCTCTTCACAAAAGCAAAGAACAAATAACCGGGGAAAAAAAAATTCTACAGTGTTTATCAAAAAAAAAAAGAGAGAATTATTCTTGAAATATTAATATCACATTACAATTTAGTCAACAGAAGAATAACCAGCTTTCTGCCCAAGAAAACTCTTCCTTGGAACCTTCCCTAATAAAAGACAAATATTGACTTTTGCTTAGTCCCACAACCAAGTCAATTATCCTAGTCGTCCTCACCGTAAGTCATGGACGATCAAGTTGTCTGAAAGACGTGCATGTATGAGACTAGTTCTTTCCCTCACATATCTATATATATATATATATATATAGACATTTCCACCCAAACAAGAATCAAAAACCAGCTGCGACTATGGGTTGGGCTAAAAAAAAAAAAAAAAACACTGTTGTTTTTATTCTTATTTTTTTTTAATAAATTTTTATTCTTATTTTTGGGTAATTGGTAAACTGTCCCTGAATTATTTAAAAACACATTAATTTAGTCCTTACATTTTTCATTTCATAATAAGTTTGGGTACAACTGATGTACGATGGCCGCCGCGTATATACACCAATAACTATATATAGAAAGCACATTATACTTTACTGAGCAGAGCGTTTTCTTCCAACACGTTCAAAATGATTTATTTCGGACGAAAATATTTTTATTTGCTTTTTAGTCACTTTTTTTAAAATTTTTTTAAAATTTTTTTTACAACTTAGACATTCTTTTAGTCCTTCAATTTTCTTTTTCTTTTTTTTATTTTGGCTTTTTTTTTTTACAATTTAATCCTTTTTTGTATTAGACAAAAATATTTTGTATTTACTTTTTAGTTATTCGATTTTTTATTTTATTTTGACCTTTTTTATTTTTTTATAATTTAATCATTTTTTGTATTGATATTTTTTTTTTTCATTTTTAGAGTAAGTAACAATTGAGATTATAGATAAAAAAAATACTATTTTGGTTGAAACGCTCGTTTTCGTTTTTTAAAAAAAACACTGTTTTCGTCCAAAACGCTTGTTTTGGTTGAAACGTGCATTTTGTTTTTTTGTTTTTGTTTTTTTTTTGTTTTGGTTCTGGGCTGACACAAGGCAGAGGTGTGGTAAGAGAGAGAAAGGGATCCGTGGGAGGAGGGAGAGAGAGAGAGAGAGAGAGAGAGAGAGAGTTGTTGCATTGGTAAAGAAAAAAGGGGTAGTGGAGAATGTGGGGCCCTTTTAGTTTTTGTTTCTTTTTTTGTTTTTTTGCTTCTTTTCGAGGGAGTGAGAGAGAGAGAGAGAGAGTTGTTTTTTGTTTTTGTTTTTGTTTTTGTTTTTTTTTTTTTTTGCTTCTTTTCGAGAGAGACATAGAGGTGGGAATTAGGCTCGGTCCGTGGCCCGACCCAGCCCGGCCTGATTTTTATCGGTCCGGTAAAAGCCCGGCCCGATACTAAAAGGCGGGCCGGGCTCTCATTTTAGGCCCGGCGGGCCGGTCCGGCCCGCCCGTTTTTTAAAATTATATATATTAATTTTATTAAAATTTTAATTATTTTTTAAATTTTTATTAAAAAAATTATATATATTAAATATTAATATTATATTATATATCAAAAAAAAAAAAGAAAAAAAAAATGAACAGGACCAACGGCTATTATTATAGCCGTTGGTCCAAATCCAAAACGACTATATATATATAGCCGTTGGGGGGGCCAACGGCTAGTCTGTACTACAGACTACAGACTCTCCCTCTCCCAACGGCTTTGTGTTTTTTTTTAATAATAATAAATTTTTAATTATTTTTATTTTCTTAAAATTTCATTTTCCCATTCTATAAATACCCTTCTATTTTTTCATTCTTTCATACATCTTCTCTCATCTCTCCTTTCAATTTCTTATTCTCTAATTTCTTTCTCCATATTCTCTTATTTCCAACTTCTCAATTCTCATTATTCTCAATTTTTTTTTGTCCGTATCTCCTAAATTTACAATAACTCATTTTCTCATTATTTTTATAATCCTCATTCTTGTTATTTACTTTCCTACAAAAAAAAAAAATCAAAATGGATCCAAATCCAAATGTTCAACAACCAATTGTTGATCTTGATGATGATTACTACGGGATGGATGACCACGGCATCGAAGAAGTAGAGATTTCCCATATGGAGGCTGGCGACAATGTTCCTGAGATTAGACGTAGGAGTTTCAGTACTCCAATAGGACCAATACCACCAAGTCCAATGTTAGCACCATCAAGAAGTAGTTCGGGAAGCACCAGTTGTCCACCAAAAAAGGCAAAAGGTACTGCTACTAGAACCACTTCACGTGCTTGGCAATTCTTCGATGCTGTGCAGAAAGAGGACTTCGGCCCCGACGGCAAAAAAATACAAACAAGACTAGCAAAATGTAAGTTTTGCCAAAAAACATTGATTGCTAACAGCTCAAGTGGGACTCGTCACTTATTAGCCCATGGTGAAAGATGTGCTGAGAAACATTACAAGGGAAGGGAGCCGACACAAAGCACTCTAAAATTCAACTCCGATGGCTCAGTAGGTACCTTTTCTTATGATCCCATGGTAGCTAGAGAATCTCTAGCTCGTTTAATTGTCTCTACAGATTTACCTATTAGTTTTGGTGAAAATACTTTTTATGAAGAGCATATTCAAAGATCTTTTTGTCCACAATTTAAAGCCGTTACTAGAAAAACTATTAGGAGTGATATTATATCTTATTATAGTAAAAAACGCACTACATTAATATCTTACATGAAGACAAATACATTTTGTATTGCATTGACATCTGATATTTGGGCTGCTAGGTCAAATCAAGATTATATTAGTGTAGTTTCACATTATTTAGATCCCCAGTGGCAATTACAAAAAAGAATTATTGGCTTTAGACTTATTGATCATTCTCACAATGCTTTAAATATTAATGATAATATTATGAGTGTTTTAAATGAATTTGGCATTAGCAATTGCATTATTTCAATCACCCTAGATAATGCTTCGGCAAATACCGCTGCAATTCATTTTCTTGAGAAAAACTTATCAGAATATATTGGTGGAATTTTATCACATCAACGTTGTGCATGTCATATTATCAACCTCATTGTAAAAGCAGGTATGAAGTTGGTAAGTAGTAACATAGAGAATATTCGTAATGCTCTCCTTTGGATACATAATTCAAATCCTCGCATTGCTGAATTTAAGAGGTATTGCAAAGCAGAAGGTTTAAAACCTCGAAAATTTGGGACTGATATGCCGGTAAGGTGGAACTCAACTTATTTAATGTTAAAAAATGCAATAGAATATAAGAATGTTATTTCTATGTTTTATAATACAAAGCATAATATGATTTTATTATCTGATGTTGATTGGTTTATTGCTGAAAGAATGATTTATTTTTTAGAAACTTTTTATGATGCTACTGTTTTATTGTCTGGTGTTTATTATCCCACTTCTCCACTAGTTTTCACCCAATTAATGCTTATTTCTTCATTGTTTTCTGAATATAGAAATGATGATTTATTTAAACTAATAGTAGAAAAAATGGAGAAAAAGTTTATGAAATATTGGGATCACAATAACATGCCTTTATTATATTGCCTTGCCATTGTTTTAAATCCTATAGTTAAATTAAATGGTCTTTATAATGGTCTTACTCATATTTCTGAACATATGGATGTAGATTTTGCTTCAACCTATTCTTTAACATTTAATAACACTAAATGCAAGTTATTTGAGATTTTTGCAAGTTATCAGAATAAATTCGGGCAGCAAGTTAACATTGAAACCGAAGAAACTCTTCCAACTGCTGGTGATCGAAAAAAGAAAAAAGTTTTGGGTTTTTTCTCTGCTCCAGCAAGATCGGGCTCTTCTTCAAGTTCGAGTGTTACTCGTCCACTTTCAGCAAGTTCAACTACCACGAGTACGACACACTCGAAGCTCACAAAATACTTAGATACAGATTTTTCATTGCTAGACTCAACTACAAATACTGAAGATTTCAAAATTTTAGATTGGTGGAGGTTGCAGTCGACAAATTTTCCAGTGCTGTCCCGTTTAGCACGTGATATTTTAACTATTCCTGTTTCGACAGTTTCTTCTGAATCAACATTCAGCACAGCTGGAAGGATAATTGAAGATCGGAGGACCTCATTAACACCTGAGATGGTCGAGGTGCTTACATGCCTAAAAGATTGGGAACATGCAGATAAAAGATTGCAATATACAGTAGAAGATCAAGAGATACTCCAACACTTTAACGAAATGACCATAATCGATGATGATGATATTGACAATGCTCCTGCGGCTCCCTCTTCCGGTTGCTGATGCTGATTGATATATTTTTTTCATTGTAAAATTATAAATATGAATTAAGATTGCACTCTTTTTTCTTTACTGAGGTTTTATCCCAATGGGTTTTACTTAGTAAAGTTTTTAATGAGGCAATCATGACATTAATAAAATTTTAAATTTTAATTTTATATTTTCTTTGTTGTATCCTTATTTTTTAATAAAATTTATAATTTTTATTATGTGCTTAATTTATTTTTCAATTTAGTAATATTTAATCAAAAATATTAAGATAAATTATTAAATTATCAAAAATATACAAATTTATTCAAAAATTACAAATAAAAAATAAAATAAATAAAATTTTAAAAAATTAGGCCCGGCCTCGGCCCGCTCTAAGCCCACGGGCCGGGCCGGGCTTATATTGCAAAAATTCGGCCCGGCCCGGCCCGGCCCGAATTTTCAACGGGCCGGGCCGGCCCGGCCCGAATTTTGACAATAGCCCGATGGGCTCGGGCCGGGCCGGGCCGGGCGGCCCGAATTCCCAGCTCTAGAGAGACATCTTTTTCTTTTTTCTTTTTTTGCTTTTTTTTTTTTCCCTTTTTTTCGAGTGACTTGTGTGAGAGAGACAGAGAAAGAGTTTTTTTCTTTTTTTTTTGGAAAGAGAGAAGGGGAAACAGGAAGAAAACATTATTTGAATTCTTTTCTGTTATCATAAAATAATATATATAATGTAAGATTTATAAGATCTATTTATTATATATCTAAATTTTTATAATATAAATTTAATTATCTTAATTTATTTATGTTTTAAAATTTAAATATAATTTCTATGTATTTTATATTTCAATAAAAGATTTATTTCATATAAATTTTTTTATTTTCTTGTAATTTCTTTTACACATTACTTTATAAATAAATCCCATTGATTTAAGAAAATACTTTTCATTAACATATTAAAATGTTGTCTCCAAAACAATTTTTTTTTATATTTTATATTTTAATCTTTTTTTATGTATTGGTCTATTTTTAATATTTTAGTCCATTTATTTTTTTTTATCTTTTTATGTCTTTTTTATTTACTTTTTACTTATATAATTTTTCTGATTTATATAAATTTTCTTAAATATATCTAATCATGTGTATGCATATGTTTTTAAACTAATATATTTATAGATTATTAAGAAATGTCAATCCATTGTACTGTTTTCGTCCAAAACGTTTTGTTTTGGATGAAAACAGCATATCTTTTTTTTTTGGTCCTTCAATTCTTTTTTTATTTGTTTTTCACCCTAAATTTTTTTTTTCATTTTGCTCCCTTTTAAATAAGTTTTTTTAGTCCTTCATTTTTTTTTTTCGTTTCATTGTAAAATTTATCCATTTTTCATTTGAGTCCCGTATATTGGTCTTTTTTTTTTTCATTTTAGTCCTTTTATCTTTTTCATTCTTTTTAAAATTTTTTATTAATTTTTGAATTTTTTTCGTTTACACTTTTGCTATGAATTTGTTTTGCTTGTCTATCCCTTTTATATCTGTAGCTATCTATAGAAAGAAAAAATATATATTACTGTCGAAGCGGCTTTTTTTTTTTTTTTTTTTTTTTTTTTTTTTTTTTTTACAATTTAGTCGTTTTTTATATTGATCATTTTTTTTCATTTTAGTCTTTTTATGTTTTTTGTTTTTTTTATGTCTCTCTTTTTTTCTTTTCAAGTCCTTTGTTATTATTATTTTTTAAAAATTTTGTGGGTTTACTCTTTTAACTTATTATTTTAATTTTTCCCTATGAATAAAAATTTTCTCAAATGCATCCAACGTGCACATAGCACATAGAAAGTTGAAAAAAAAAAAGGGGCTACTGTAGTTGTCCAAAACGAAAAACTTTTTTTTTATTCCTTCATTTTTCTTTGGGCCTTTTTGTTTTTTTTTCTTTTGGCCCAATTTTTTTTAATTTTTAATTTTAGTCCTTTTATTTTTTCGATCTTTTTTCATACTCTTTTTTTTTTTAAGTTTTATACTTTATTGATTTTTTTTTGTTTCTTGTGTATATTTTATACGTATATATATTTTTCTTATTTAGATATAAATTTTTTTAAATATGTCCAATCATATACATGATATATATATATATATATATATATATATATATATATAGAAGAACAAAGTTGTTTCGTACATACCATAATGTTGAAAAACAACAAGATTCTTCAAAAAAGTCAAATGGGTTGCCGGTCAAGAAAAGATAAATATAGCCTTCCATGCCCTCCACTCTAAAGCTGACTTTTTTTTTTAATCTCATTTTAATGATATAATTTGCTATGTTATGCATTTCAATGCTTATGTGAATTAGGTGGAATTGTCGAGTCGTCAATTTGATCAATATTGTCAACTTCTTTTCCATTATATTCACCAAAAAAATATTTTTCATATCCAGCTAAAAAAATATATATTATCCAATCACATTTGCCCGTTTAGAGCAACAACTAATGAGTTGTTTTTTTGGAGGGTTTGAACCGGTGTTGGATATTAATTTGTACGAGAAAACACTATACACGAAAGGTTTCGAATAAAAACCAACAAACTGTACCAATTATTATTTATTTAGTATCTACGGGGTGAATGAAATTTGGTACGCACTAATCATTTTCGAGAAAAAAAAATTTATTCAGAAAATTACAAGAGAAGAAAAAATTAAGAATAATTTACAAAACAAATAGCGCTATTTTCTTTAATATTCAGAGTTAGGGAATTTGTTTCAAAATGAGATTATAAATAAGTGTCAATCTAATTAGAAGTGTTAGTAATCTTTTATTTCAGTTATTACCTCTCTCAATTTATTAACAAGAAATTAACGTTATGTTTTCCTTAAAAATTATATAAAGCTGATGGTTATGGCATTAGGTTAAGATTCTCAATCTGGAAAAGGAATAACATTGAAAAAAAAAAAAAAAAAATTATGAAATCAAGAAGAAAGATCAACAACTAGGTCATCATGCAAATTTAGCACATGCATTTCGATTGGTAGGTTTGAGTTGAAATATTTAGATTGGAATTATTTGATTTTTCAAAATTTAATTAAAAAACTTGTCAATTTTTAAGAAGAAAAATGGCAAAAATGAGTTAATTTTTTTTAATTTGAATTGGTGAACCAAATGGGGGCATAATACCACCGCCATCCAATTAGGACTAAGTCGCATGTCTTCTAGTACTTCTGTTTCAATTGGTTCCCCCCTCTATGGTCAATTGTCCCTAATTTATTGCGACAACTTGTTTCTCATTTATGGCTCATAATATCTTGCTAAGTGTGGTCCAATATTGGTTCCAAACACTTTCTTTCTTTCTGTCTTTCTTTTGGGAATTTCTATGAAGTTTCCGGTTAATTTCTTTATTTTTAGGAACTTCAATGAGGTTTCCGATTTTATTTTGAATTTTGATTCTCAAGGAATTCACCACATGAGTTATACATCACCTAAACTTGAATGGGACTTCTTAATAAACTATCATATAATTTAAAGAATTAAAAAACAAAATGAAAACTCAATTATTATTTTTTTTTTTTTGCAAAAATCGTAGTATTTGTTTAAAAGGAAAAAAACAAAAACTTTGAACTTCTTGTTGAAATTATGAAATTTAAATCTTAAATTTGATAGCTTAAAAAAAAACACCTTGAATCTGAACATTTTAACTAGCTAGTTTTTGAAAAGTCAAACTCCAAGACAAAAATTTTAAGTATATTCATATGTAAAGGAATATGATTTTTGCACATCTTTTCCTTTTACCAATAAGGTCCGAAACTCGAATGGTAAATGTGTAGAAAATTATATCTCTAGCTAAAAACTTACCAGAGATTTGCTTCTAATTAATTATAACATTGTATGATCGGTATATAATTCTTAATTAACGAAAGACTAGTCAAACATATACCGCATACAGTGGAATGTAATCAATTGTTTTAATCTCTAATGTTTATAATAACTAATTAAAACTAGTTAATCTTCCCAGAATCTCCAGACAACAGATTTAATAGTTTAATTTAGCTATATATACATGTTAGACCATTTCTTGTAAGTATTAATGATATTTTTGCACATAATATCATTTTTCTGATATTTATTGTCAACAAGACAAAGTTCAACCCCTTAATTTCCTAGGAAATTCTTGATCTCTATATTAACGCGATATTAACACGGTTTGGACACAGATATACACATAATACGTGTATATTATATGTGTCTGTATATATATAGATGTAGGCATGTCTTTCGTTACGTTTACAAAAATTTAAAACTACTAATTGACTAAGTGACAATGATCTAGCAATTTATAGACTAGGTCAGAAATTTCAGAAATTTCATAACCTAATCAGCAAGTTATATATATATGTATTTTTTTTTTCTCGATTTCTATTTCTTTTCTCTTTCTGAGTAATTATCGGTGTATATATTTAATTCTGTAGGTCCATCTTTTATCAGTTTTATTTTTTCGTGGATAAATCATGAGAGAAGCTACTGGTACGAAAATATGAAACTAGCACATTTCAATTAGATTTTAGCACCCAATAAGCAATCTTATGTTTTCTTAAACGGAAAATTAAAATAAAGAAAACAATCATGAAAAAGTACTCTTTATTCTCCATAATTAAATTAAAATAATCTACTTCTCAGCAAAACACACCGGGGAAAATTGATCTTTCTAAGGAACGTAACATGGTTGACAAAATAATCTCATCTGAGAATTTGAAAATATATATTTTCTTTAATTATTTGAACTTTTTTCCTGGAAGCAATGTTTTCAGGTTACTATATTACTACGAAAGTCCAATGCAGACGACTATACGATCCTTCTGAGCAACATAACATGATAATTGACCAAGTAACTAATCTCAGATAATTAAGAATTAAAAAAAAAAATACTTCTGCTCTTTCATTCATTTTTTTCCCGTGGAAATTACCTGATAGATTTCCGAAACTTCAAGTTTTATAATACGTCCCATATATGTTTACAACTTTAAGGATTAAAAACTCGGATCTTTTTTTATTTTATTTTATTTTATTGTGAATTCAAATTTGAGATTTCCATATTAGATGTAATGTTTAAAAAAAAAATTTTTGAAGCAGGAGGTCATTAACAAAAAGAAACAACAAAAGAAGGCCCCACAAAACTTAGCAAATGAAATGAAGACAAAGTCTTAAAATAGACAAACACAAAAATTAAAAAAAGACAATTGCTAGAAACTTTGACACACTCATCCATACGACACAATATTCTAAATTCCACTCACATAGCCAAATATCTAGCAAAATATATACGCACTTTAACATTTTAATAATTCTTTATTTTTTTACATACTATTCCAAACTAGTAAAAAGAGAAATTTCTAAAATGTGTACGCATATATGTTTCATTACAAAATGATTGGAAAAAAAAAAAAAAAAGCCAAAAGAAAAAGACAAAAGAAAAAGTTCTTGTAAATTAGTAAGTTAACAAGAACCACTGCAACCTATTTAAACACAACTTCTTGCCTCTTTACCACCACACCAACAAATAATAATACCAATCTCCAAAATTTCTGAGCTAACAGTACAAGCTAGAGCAATGGAGGACTTGCGCCACACAGCGTATGCATACTATGAAGCCGGTAAGGAACACCTTGAGGAACCCGTGAATTTGTTTTTCGAGGAGATGGAACGCGATGGTGACGGGAAAGTTTGGTTTGAAGAATTCAAGAGCTACATGAAGACGGTGGATTGTGCACAGTTCGGCACAAAATACTTCTTCGACTTGCTTCGTGGTGACAAGAACGAGTTCTTGCGTTATTGCGATGTGGTGACTCTTTTGTACATAATATACAGCGGAAGGCCATTCTGTGAGACGTGCAAAGCGTTCGTACAGGGAACGTATTTCACTTGCGTGCAGTGCTTTGAGGCCGAGAGTGTCTACTCCTTCAACGTTTGCCCTTCCTGTTTCTACGCCCGCAGTTATCACCACTGCCATAAGAAGTTCATGGATCCTTTTGTGTTGCTCAGGCTCAAAAAGGAGCAAGATCACTGCAAGGAATCCAACCTTGGCCATAATAAGGTGAAAACCTAGATAAATCACACACGCACACACTACATGCAAACAATATTTCTCACTCCTTTCCAACTATATCGATAATACTGTACTAATCATGTGATTGTAGATATTTACGTGACATTGATTTTATATCTAACTCAACTATAAAATGTAGAGTTCAAATCCTCCTAACTCTAAATTCAAAATATATGTACAAATTATTATACTAATTACGAAACAGATAATCAAATTTTACTACTAAAATTTATTGTTTTACTACTAAAATATATGGATAAATATTGAAACTTGTTTTATAATTTTTGACACTATTGGATAAATAGGTGCAGCCAATGGCCTCAAATCCAAGAATCTCTTCATCACATACAGCTGAAACCGAGCCAAGTAGTTCAAAGGCAATCATGATTGTGCCAAATCCACAGCGTAAAACCGTGAGTTCCCATCTTCTTCTTTATTAGGATAAGTAGAAAATTAATTATCTGTCATTTTTATCGAAATAAACTTATATTATTGAAATATATCTTTCTTTTTTTTTTTTTGATAAATTGAAATATATCTTTCTAAATTAAGTAACAATTTAAAAATAAAAACATGAAATATACATATTTTTATTTTTATTTTTTTGAAAAGAAGCACGAGCAAACACATGCAAATTGAGTAAATTACTGATTTGAGTGTGTGCATGGTCAAATCACTGGGAACTAGATATTAGAAACTCCTCGGATCTCGCAAGTCTAGGGTGAATCACGTAATATACGAGGGGTTTGTTATGGTAATCGCGTGTTGTTTTCATGATATTAAAAAAAAATTTTGAACAATTTTGTTAGGATCTTCTCGTATTTTCATTAATGATTTTTTTTTTTCTATTTCTCAATTTTTAGTTTCTTTGCATGAGGAAATGTCCTCATTTCAAGCAATAAAGTTTTCTTTTGAAAACAACTACTAGTTCAAGATGGTTTCATATGTATCATAAACGAAAAGAACCAAAAGAAAAAAGTTTCTTATATATAGTATAAATGAAAACAACTAAGATGGAAAAAAAAAAAAAAAAAAAAAACGTCAGAAGGTTTTTTTTTTTTTTTTTTTTTTAAGGTAATCTCAAGTTTCTTTATTTTTATTTTTTATTTGCAAGGTTGTTTCAATCTTAAAGGAATTTAAATATAGAAGAATAATTTTTAAAATCAGATATGGATTTATTTGAAGTTAATTGATTATTATAAAGGATTTATTTGGGAAAGATTAGTATAAAAGATTTAAATGAATTTTTACAATAATTTCAATTTAATAATTAAGGTAATACTTATTAAGAAAGAGAAATATACATAAAAAGATAATATAGATATAATACTCAAATATTAAATTTTAATTATACTATATAAGTTTGATGTCATGATACACCCAATCTACTAAATAATTTTTCATGTATATAAATCCTATCTTGTTGTCCTACTTATGGTCTTTTTAATGTCATAGCCGAGAAGACTTTCTTTGGTGTGTATTTTCACAAAAAAATAATGGGCACACAATGATCATTTCTTGTGTGCTCTTTCTCACAATCATTTCTTCTCCAATACTTTTTGCTTCAAAAACCAATCATCGTACTCTCATTGCAGGATCATGCCTCACTGCTATCATTCAGTACACTAACCTTTTTTTTTAATATATTTATATGTTTTTTAAAGAGAGTAAATCACTGATAACACATAAATTTAGCACGTTTTAATTATATTGAAACCTATTAAATAACTCTTTTTTATCAGGCACAACTTACTGAATTAAGAAATCAATCACAAATGTTAGCAAAATAAGAAAAGAGAAAGATCTCTTCACAAAAGCAAAGGACCAATAACCGGGGGGGAAAAAATCTACTGTGTTTATCAAACCGAGAGAGAGAGAGAGAGAGAGAGAGAGAGAGATAATTATCCTTGTAACTTTAATATCACATCAAGAAAACTTTAGTTAATAAGAATAACGAGCTTTCTGCCAAAGAAAACTCTTCCTCGGAACTTCCCTAATAAAGACAAATATTGACATTTGCTTTGTCCCACAGCCAAGTCAATTACCCTAGTCGTCCTCACCGTAAGTAGTTGGCTGAAAGACAGGCATGTATGAGACTGCTTCTTTCCCTAACACACACACTGCACACACACGCCTTCTTCTTCTTCTTCTTCTTCTTCTTCTTCTTCTTCTTTTGTTTGTTTGTTTTTTTTTTTTTTTTGGCTACTCAATCAACGAATTGGACCAATGAGCTCATGTTCTTACCGAATCTTATTAAAAAAACACTAATAAATTTTTATTCTTATTTTTAAGTAATTGGTAAATTGTCCTGAAAGCATTACTTTAGTCCTTACATTTTTCGTTTCATAATGAAGTCCCAAGAATATATATATATATATATATATATATATATTCCCGTTGTTGTGCTATTAGTCAGATTGGTGCCTAGATTTAAATTCAAAATATATGTTTTAGTTTAGAACTGAATGAAAAACTTTTATTAGGCTATGCCTGCAATTACAACAATCTAAATTTTTAGTTGTAGATAAATTTTGAAACTTGTTTTATAATTTTTTGACACGTATTGGATATATAGGTACAGTCAAATGCTTCAAATCCAGGAATCTCTTCATCACAGACAGATGAAACCGAGCCAAGTAGTTCAAAGGCAATCGTGGCTGTGCCAAATCCACAGTGTAAAACCGTGAGTTCCCATTTCTTCTTTATTTGGATAAGTAGAAAATTAATTATATGTTATTTTTATCAATATAATCCTATATTATTGAAATGTATCTTTCCAAATCAAGCAACAATATAAAAATAAAAACATGAAATATATATATATATTTTTTTTTGAAAAAAAGCACGCACAAACGCACACATAATTGAGTAAATTGCCGATTTTGGGTGTTGTGCATGGTCGAATCACCAGTAGCTAGAAGTTAGAAACTCCTTGGACCTTGCCAATCTAGGGTGAATCGTGTGATGTATGAGGGGTTTGTTGTGGCAATCCTCAATGATCAATCCTCGCCATCATGATGGTAGTTGGTTAGGCACAGGTGGATATCATGCAGGCCATTTAGGGGTTGTTTTTTGTTTTTTTTTTGTTTTTTTGTTTTTGGAACACATTCTTCTTTCGGAGAAGAAAAGGGAAATTGGGTCTTTAGATGGAGAAGTTGAGAAAAAAAAAAAAAAAAAAGGTTATAAACCCACGGAGCCCTTTATTTTCTAATCCTTTTTTAAGTTCGAAAAGAAAAGAGCAGAAAATATTTGACAAAACAAAATTTATACCAAATAACCAATTTTGGTATACTATTATACCCTAATCGCAAGTCATCTTCTAATTTACAATCCTAAAAATATAATAAAAACAAAACAAAACATCTACTAGAAGAACAATAAAAGCAAACAAATAAAAAAACAACAAAGAGATTCCTCAAACACATCTTTTAGTATTATATTAGGGTATAAATATGTAAAATAATCTAGCTTAGACATTTTCTTTCCCATTCTCTCTCTTATGCCAAACAATATATATGAAAGATAAGCTCAACCATTTCTTTTCCATTTTCTTACTACTATTGATATATTGCTTCTCTTCTTCTATATTTTCCATATTTCTTACCAAACATAATATAAGATTTTATGTGTAGTTTTGTTTGTTATTTTTTTTTAAAATTCTTTTGACCACCTCAACACTGGATGGAAAGTTGTATTTCGACAAAATACAAGGGCTATATTGCAATTATCCCTATGTATCACCCCCTTACCTTGCCTATTGAAATTTGTCTGAATTTGATGATTTCTTTTATTGGATTTGAGCTTTTGTATTAATGCTGGCAAACTCGATTCCTTGTATAATCTCTACAATGGGAATAGCAAATCACTTCATTAACTATCTGCTTCCAAATTCTTTTTTCCTGCAGATCATATATATGCTTTGATAAGCAGTTAGTCAAGATTATGATTTAACAAACTATGTTGGTCTCTGTGTAATAATCCGCAGGAGGTTTATGTGAATTATCAATTAGTTAAAACCAATAATAAATCATATAAATCACTACCATTTACACATTAATCGGACATCGTATAAATTCATGATGTGTAAGTTATCTATTGATTCTCATCACCACCATTTATATATAAAAATAATTTTTTAAAAAAAATCCTGCAGGTTAAGCCGGACAAAACATTACCGCTAATGCAGTTAGCAGTGGCGGTGGCAAATCTTTTGGTCACAGCCCAGTTTTGCACCATCATGTGAACCAAAATGCTTGCAGATGCGCTTGCTGTGTGTTCTCCTTCCAGTGTGGACCCCTTAATATTGCGGATCAGATCTTCTTTCTTTGGCCATATTTTTATCTTTCGCTTTCCTTCAAGTTCTTGGAATAGTATTACTATATCATTGTAATGATTCCTAGCTAGCTATTTATTTTGATTAATGTTAGGTTCATAATTTTGTCATCCGTAATATACTCGCTGTTGTGATTGTTCAACTTTACATTATTATTATTATTATTATTATTTTGAGAAAAAGAGGATCAATGATGTCCTTACACTCTTTATCTCCCATTTATTTGGGAATTTAATTGAACTTTAAGTGGAGTAGTACTAGAATCTGACATATATATTCTCTCATAAAGCTCGGTCAGGTTACCTAATTTATGTGCAGTTCTTTGCTATATATATGTTTGAACTATTTTGTTTCCCTCATGGTCTTTTTGAATTAATTTTTACAATATTGTGCTTATAAGGAATATCTAAAGGTTGAGAGTGCTACTTGGACCTAGGAATGACAATATTCTTCGTCGAGATGGCATCCCCGTGGGGCTTCTATCCTATTCCTAATAGGATAGAAATAGACATAGTCTTTTCCTTGAATAAAAAGCAGGATGGAGACAGAGGAAGCATCCCCACCCAACCACCCCTTGACATATATATCACATAAATTTATATTATAATATCATAGTATCATTATTTCACCTTGGATTAAACCTAATTATGATGATGACTTTATAGGTATATAATTTTGATAAAATGATTGTACTCGTAGAAAAGTGAACCCATCTTTGCAAATCTTTTCCTTTTACCAATCAGGTTAGAAACTTGAATGACAAATATGTGGAAAAATATATACCTATAAAAATTGTCTATTACATTTCGTACAAAATTTTTGGTCAGCCGAAAAAAAAAAAAAGTGGTTAATAAGGAAATGAAAGGTGGGGAAAAAATTTAAAAATAGGACAAGGGAAGAGTACTGCGGGTGCCAACTAATTATCTGGGATATTATTTCATTCTCTCTTTTGATTTCTCTTATTACATAAATCTTTAATTAAAAAGAGAAAAGAAAAAAAATATCTTGTTCTAAGTTTCTTTCATGGTTTATAGTCTAATGTATAAATATTGTTCTTATGCATACATTATTGGAAACTGTTTGCTTTCAACAAGTTTGTTTACAATACCAGAGATTTGCTTCTAATTAATTATAGCACTGTATAAAAAGTTCATAATTTTTAATTAATAAATGACTGGTCGAACATACCTCATGTTTTTTAATAGAATCGATCTTGTCTTAAGCTCTGATGTTTATAATAATTAATTAGAACTAGTTAATCTTCCCAAAATCTCCAGACAGCAGTCATAATAGTTTAATTTGACTAGCAATGCATGTTAGACCGTTTCTTATAAGTATTAATGATATTTTGCACAGAATATCATTTTTCTGATATTTGACTGTCAACGAGATAGAGTTCAACGCCTTAATTTCCTAGGCAATTCTTGATCTCTATATGAACATGGTTTGGACACAGATATATATGCATATTATATATGTGTGTGTATATATATCACATATGTATATATAGACGCGGGCATCTCTTTCGTTACATGTACAAAAATTTAAAACTACCAATTGTGTTGTGATCCAGCTATTCATAGACGAGGTCAGAAATTTCATAACCTAATCAAAGAGTTATATGGATATTTTTATGTATATGTATATACATATACATATACATACATATATATATTTTCTCGATCTCCATTTCATTTCTTTTTTTGAATACGTAACTGTTGGTATATTTAATTCCTTAAATCCGTCTTTATCAGTTTTTTTGTTGTCGATAAATCAGGAGAGAAGCTATAACTGGCATAAGAAGAAACTAGCATTTCGTTTAGATTAACAACAACAAAAAAATATTTTGTTTCCCTTAAATAGAAAGCGAAAAAAAAAAAAAAGAAAAAAAAAGCGTAATCGTGAAAAAGTACTATATATTCTTCAGAAGTTAAAAGAATCTATTTCTCAATAAAACAAACCGGGACAAATTGATATTTCTAAGGAACATAACATAGTTGACAAAATAATCTCATCTGAGAATTTGAAAATATATTTGGTTGCGTTTTCTTTAATTGTTTGAACTTTTTTCCTGGAAGCAATGTTATCCGATTTCTATATTGATATGAAAGACCAATGCAGATTATACGATCCTTCTGAAGAACATAACATAGTTGACAAAGTAATTAATCTCAGCTTACAATTTAAAAAAAAAAAAAAAAAAAAACCTTCTGTTTACTTCACTCCTTTTTTTTTTTCCCCTGGAAATTATCTGATAGATTTTCGAAACTTCAAGCTTTAAAATATGTACCATTTATATGTTCGAGGATTAAAAATTAGGATCTCCATTTTTTTTTTTTTTTTGGTTTCGGTGAGACGTAGGGCAACATTATTTAAACCATACGTAGATTGTGGAAATAAAATTGATCAGACGCTTGATTCGCTTGTACTTATCATAATGGAGCAATTTCCTACGCTGGAAGAAATCTTCGCCAGTTTGATTGCGGCATCCACCGCTGTAAAGGCAAAGTTCTATTTACGCCGGAAAAAAATAATAATAATAATTTGAGCAAAATAATTTAACATTGAGGGATTAACGTAGACAAAGTAATTTGTCATTGGCAATTCTAGGTGTGTTATCATTTAATTTTAAGTAACAATTTTCATTATTACTAGTAGTCACTACCATCATACCTATTACCGACAGCATAAAAGTGTTAGTATTGATTGTTTTTTTACTGAATATTTATTACGTGAGGAGTCTTTTGATGAAAGTGGTCGTAATTTTGATATTGTAACAGTTTCATGATTGACCTTTCCAGTTGTATCATGAATCAATTTTATTAAGTGATTTTCATTAAAACTATGAGTAATTAAGCGCCGTTTGGGGAAATATTTGAAGACGGAATTTTGGAGATTGAGTTGGAAATGTGTGTTTGGAGTAAGAACTTTTGAAAAAATTCAGTGATATAGAAAATAGTATAAAAATTTGAATGTATTTTGGAAAAAAAAAAAAACAATACAAAATATATCTTGTTTTGTTCGTCTCGTCGTTATGAGTATTTTGACATAAGAATTGTATTATTTCGATTTGAAACGAGAAACTTATGAACTTTTAAAGTTTGAGATTTTTTAAAATGGAAAAGAGAGAGAGGAAGTGAGATGCTAAATTGAGAGTTTTGGATCAAACGATAAAATATCGTTTGGAAACTTCTGCCCAAACAAGACCTAAGATCATGTCTTTTACCATTACTAGCTAAATACTTTTAGAGTTATGAATGTTTTTGAAAAAAAATTACTTTATTATTGATAGCCATTAACTGTTGAAAGTTGGGACAATCATACTCTTTGGTCATATTTTCAAAAAAGAGAAAGAAACATTTCTTTGGTTTTTTTAGGAAAAGAAATACTTTATTAACAAATCTAGTCTTTATATAACAATTATGAGAATTATCTTTGTTAATTTCTATTATGATCCATAAAGTAATTGTGATAATTATCACTAGTAATTATAATATTAACCAACAATTCATATATAAAAATGTGAGTTTCTACTAAGGATAAATTTGGTAGTGTAAGAATATGAAACTTTCAAAATCTGATATGTTGGTACTAGATATGAAAAGTATTGGAAACAAGTTTTTTCAAACATGCCATTATTGAAATTAACCCTTACCATTACCACCAACGGTCCATTCAACTGACTCAATTTTCCACTGGAATCTGAGAATTTACCAAATGTTTTTAATTACCAAAATTAATATGGATGCGAACCTTGATTAATTGGCCGTACGGTACGTGTATTAAATGCTGGCAAGAGTTTCAAGAACATTTCGACATGAGTTGTAATTCATGAACCGATATATATCATACCCGGTCAAGAACTTCAATATATTGCCTCAAATTCCTCAAAAAATATTTCCATTCTCTAAATTGCCTCATTTACTGCACCATTAATTACAGGTTTTTTATAACTATAATATTTTACAGGAGTTCTCGTGTCCGGCAACTCATTTTCAATAGTCCCCTTCCCTGAAACAAATGGCAACCGATCTCCTTGCGCATTTGCAAGCATTTTGGTTCACATGACGGTCCGGCTTAACCTGGGAAGCAACGATAATATTTCCCAACCCCATTGCAAACTGCATCAGCCGCAACTCTAGGTCCGGCTTAACGTGCAGGATTTATTTACTATATAAATGGTGGCGATGGGAATTAGTAGATAACTTATAGTCACAAATTTATACGAAGTACGATTAATGTGTAAATGAGCAATTATATATATGTTTCATTATTGGCTTTAACTGGTCAATAATTCACATAAACCTCCAGCGGATTATTACAAAGAGACCAACATAGTCTTAGATCATAACTTCGACCAACTTCGTATCAAAGCATATCTTATGATCGGCAGGAAAAAAGGATTCTCAAAGCAGATGGTTAATTAAGTGAATCGCCCATTGGAGTTGTTATCCAAGGGATCGATTTTGTCGTCCTACACATTGCAGCATTAATACAATGTCTTTACTACAGAAACCTGTTTATGTTCTACAGCTCCTTCCTTTCCTATCCGACAAGTCACAGACATCTGGACAGTTTTGGATGAGTGTTTTTATCACGTTAACGTGTCCGTTCCTTGCCGAAATGTGTAAGTGCGGGCATGCCTTCTCCATCCATGATGTAAGCAAAGGACTTTTGGCTTGTAAAAATCTTTTTATGATTCTAGAGACTTTCCCATGTTTGCAGACTAGTGATGAGGCATCCATCCAATCTCATCTGGTATATCTAAAATGTCTGAACCACATTTTCTCAGCACATCTTCCACGGAATCTGAAAACAAATGGAAAGAAATCGCACATTAATTATGATAAATTATATCTGATCTGATGAATACCTGGAATACATTTTGTAGAATGCCCTATTCTTTTCTATCATTCTTCAACTTTCCAAATATACAAACATGTTTTGATTCCTAAAGAAGATGATGCTTTGACAGTGGATCAATATAGGCCAATTGCTTTGGAAAATACTCCTTCAAAGTGGTTAGGAAGATTATTTCAACTAGGCCTGGATAAGATTATATTTCCAACGTAGTTTGCTTTTTTGAATGGTGGAAGCTCCTCGGATTTCATTGGTGTGGTTTATTTTCGGGTAGGTTTTTATTTTGTAAGTTTGGGAAAGTGTTAATTTTGTATCCCATTGAGAGTCTATAAATAGGTCTATTGTATTTAGAGTGATTTGTGTTTAGAAGAATAAAAAGAGTGTGTCTCCTTTTTGACAAAATGTAGGAAGAGATATAGACAAAAGGTGTAAGGGGTGTTGAATAAAGTGAAATTAAGAGAATTTTGATAAGTATATAATTTTGAAGTTGTTAATGAATTTATTATTCATCTCATATAGATGTAATCAATTTTATCAAACTACGTAAACTTTTGTCTCACAAATACAAAAAAGACCCTATAGCAATGATATTTTTAACGACGACCTATGTCGTCCCTACAGCTACAACATTGCACTAATTGACATGTTGTTGATAAGCGTCATAGCTATATATATATATATATAAGCTCTATTACGATAGCATGTCGTTGTTATTTCCCTTTTCTGGGAAAAAAAATTGACGGATAGGATTCACGCTAGACATGTATCATTGCTAAATAGTTGAATTCCACTGTGCATATAGGTTGGGACTCACATGTTCATGCGGGGTCGAAGATAATTTTCTGACTCATAATTATCGTCACTAATTCCCTTTTCAAAATTTTTGGAAAATAAATATGGCAAATTATTGGCAGTTATTTTATATTTTTCCAAAACTTCGATTCTAGTTTTAGCGACAAGCTAATTATACTACGAGAATTTTTTTGCTGAGCTATCAGAACGGCAACATTTTGTCTATTATTAACGATGACAAAGGGGTTTTAAGCTGCGATGTTTGTTGTTGCTGAAGGACCTTCTTCCCCATTTTTTCCTGCAACTTCTCTTTCTTCCTCTCGGATTCTCTTCCTTTCTCCGCTACTAGTTGCTATTTTGTCACCTCAAAATCAAACCCTTACTTCCTATTATTTAACCATAAAACCTACGAAGTTTTGTTCATACTCAAAGGTTTTCACCAATTTTTGCGTGAGACCTCGAAACCACAATTTCGCCTTCTCCTTTCTCTTCCACCGACGTGGGCCGCACTGTCACCTTCCGCCGCCGCCTCCGCCACCTTACAAGTCGTTCCCCCTCCTCCAAACTCCCATTTTGTGAGTTTGGGATTGTGAGTGGCTTTTTTTTTAATTATGTTTATAATAATGGAATTATTTTGTCGGTTGGATGATTATATATTGTATGATCATTATCAATTCTCCAAATCCAGTTATCAAATACCTACTAGTTTCTCAACGAACCCAGATTTTAAAAGTTTGCATATAATTTTGACTGCGTTAAAGGTCATAAAATGAAAAGAGTCGAACAAACTAATTCAAAATCCGTTTCTTCTTTACACTGTTATAAGAAGAACTAAAAGATTAATCCTTTTCTCGTTTAAAAACTTGAAAAGATTAAACCAAATCCACTCTAATTGAAGTGAGATTTTAAAAGGACATACAATTATTTTCCTTTTTTTTTTTTTTCTTAGTTTTAAAAAAGATTGTAATAGATTTGGGTTTGGATCAAGCGTTTGGTTTCAGTAGGTCTGCCTCTGGTATACGGGCTATGGAGTGCAACTCTATAACTATAGACGGGTCAAGAAAAACCCAAGTTTTCTCAACAATCCTTTCAAGGGTCACAGACTTAAAATACTTGGATGGGCGTTTGCAATACTTCGTTTATTAAACAAAGTAGGATAATTCCAATCTTTGTCATGACAAGCCGTGATGGAATCAGAAATTTGTACTTAACATATAATATGGAGAATTTTATGTTAGGGAAATTTACTTTTGCTAATCGAATTAGATAAAAAAAAAAAAAAAAAAAAAGAAAGAAAGAAAAAGAAAAGAAAAGATCTTTTCAATCGAAATAATTAGTTTTTTAAAAACAAAATTAACAGTTTTAAAATCTCTTGACAGGCAACAAAAAGTGGTGAGCAAAAAGGTTGGTCTCTAATTTTTAAGCCTGTGTAAGTTTGGTTTCTAATATCTTTTTTTTTTTAATAGTTAGAATGTTTTTTCATTATTAAAATGATATTACAATAATCATTTCCGATAATTTTAGACAAAATATGTTAGTAATTTAGTTTAAAAGTGATACTTACTAACGTTTTTTATCCAAAAATTAATGAAAATGACTATTTTAACAATATTTTTTCGAACTAAGAAAAAAAAAAAGATTACGAACCAGAGTATAAATTTAGTAATTCAAGACCCGATCATTTTCAACAAAATTCCTGACAAAGACAAGCTCTCTTCTATGATAATCTTATGTGTAGTTCTAATAAATAATTTTTACTGAAATTAAGTTGAGGAGATCGAATTAACTTAAAAGATTGAGCGCGAATAACAGCGGCATGCATGGCAGTCATGCCGTTCCTTCCTAAGATAGAGCAATTGGGGAAAGTCTACAAAATGGTGAGAGCAAGCAATGAGGACACCATTTCGGCCATTGTGTACATGATCTTCTTTATGCGTCTACTCTAAAGACAAGCAGTGCCGGTTATATGCACAGAGAATCCATTCTGTCTACTCTTTTATATACATATATATATATATATATATGTATTTATATAGGAATAATCTTTAAGACAGTTAGCGTATGTGTCCATTAGACGAATCGTAGCCGTTAGATTAGGGTCCCTTGCGGATGGACGGCAAAGATGCGTTATTGCAAATGAAGGGGTAGTAAGGAAAAATGCTGTAGCTATTAATGAAGGTGGTTGGAAATGTGGAATGTTTAGTTTAGTGATTGTAATTGACAACTCTGGTCACGAAATACTAGTAAATATTACGCTCATGCGTAACATAAAACTTCAAAATAATTAGAAATGACTATTTTAGTAATATTTTTTCTAACTAATTAGAAAAAAAAAAGATTAAAGTCCAAAATTGTACAAATTTAATATTTTAAGGACTAAATGAGTAATTTACCCTATCATTTTCAACAAAATTCCTGACAAAGACAAGCTCTCTTCTATGATAATCTTATGTGTAGTTCTAATAAATAATTTGTATTGAAATTAAGTGGAGGAGAATTAAGTTAAAAGATTGAGCTCGAACAACAGCTGCATGCATGGCAGTCATGCCGTTCCTTCCTAAGATAGAGCAATTGGGGAAAGTCTCCAAAACGGTGAGAGCAAGCAGTGAGGACACCATTTCGGCCATTGTGTATACGATCTTCTTTTTGTGTCTACTCTAAAGACAAGCAGTGCCGGTTATATGCACAGAGAATCCATTACTGTCTACTCTTTTATATATATATATAGGAATAATCTTTAAGACGGTTAGCGTATGTGCCCATTAGACGAATCATAGCCGTTAGATTAGGATCCCTTGCGGATTGATGGCAAAGATGAGTTATTGCAAATGAATAGTCAGGAAAAACTCTGCCATGGATTGGGGGTAGGGTTCAAACGAATACAAGGTCCAGAGGCAAATTAAAGACTTCAAAACAGAGCCATTTATGTGCTGTAGCCATTAATGGTGGTGGTTGGAAATGTGGAATGTTGAGTTTAGGGACTGTAATTGACAACTCTGGTCACGAAATACTAGTAAATATTACGCTCATACATAACATAAAACTTCAAAATAATTCCAGGCAAGATCACACAACCTGAGTAGATCACAGATAAGGATTTACTCAACAATATTAGTAAATACTACGCTCACACATAAATTGATTACAGAGTTGCTATTCTTCCGGTACTTTCAGGCTAATTGCAACTAATCTATTCCTAACATAATTGCCCTCGATAAATGCATCAAATGGCTATAAAAGAGTCTTTCGGCAGTGTGTAAAGTGAAATCCTGCAACAAGACATGTGTCCCATAATCACACAAATTTTTAGAGTCTCAACCATATTATAGGAAACTAACCAAGCAATCTCATTTATGTGACCTCCAAAGTTTAAGTTATCGATACTAATTAGTTATGTTAAAATTCCACCAACAAAAGAGTTTAGTTTTCATTAAATTCATTTTATTTCTAATTTACTGCTTCGTTTGGATGTCCCATTCAACTTGATATTATATTCTAATTAAATGAAAGTATTCCGAAATGATTTGGATATCCCATAAACCATTATATTCAAATTAAATATTGTTTGGATTATATACATTTTTATAACTATTCTAATGGGTATTGGCGAGAGGGAGAGAGTATGGATATGCTTGGTAAAAGTATATAAAAGGGGGAATAGATAAACAGTAAAATGAGTGAATGTACTGTTTAAATGGAGGTATAAGAAATATAATATATTAAAAAAACGAATGAATGTTGCATTATATTCCAGTTGATTAGGTGGTCCAAATGAGCAGTACATGTTCCATTAAAATCTAACGAAAAATGAACAATAGAATTCCTATCTCAACTTGAGCAATACCATGCTTTTGATTTGATTTCCCCACAACAATTTGGTTGATTCAAAGAAATCAACAACTAACCGTACTATAAATTTAAGTATATATGACGTCAATTATGTAGGATTCAAAGACTACGAACAAATAAAAATTCAAGACCCCTTATACCAACAAGAAAATTCAAGACCCGACTTCACCAATCAAAACAGAACATGAAGCTTTGATGTAAATCTTGTAAAATTTAAGAAAAATATCGTATGGTTAAAAGCGCCTTTTGTTGTAGCAAGAGATGTTGACTCCATAAGAACATGAATATTAAGCTTCGATACAATCATGAAACTTTAACAAACCAAATGAGTAAAAAATGAGCGAAAATTAACGTAACGTTCAAATGACAAGATGAACAAGTAAATTTGAGCACAAGTTGCCAAAAATTAAATGTAAAAGAGTCATTGTCATACTTCAAGGCCAAAGCCAACCCTCCATCTTAACTTCATGAAACCATGTAAACATATTGCAAATAGAAAACAACCTGTTGGGCTAGCTAGTAGTTACCTACCCAAATCATTACCCTCTCTCTCTCTCTCTCTCTCCACTTTTAAAAGGTTTGATATTAGATGGGTGATTAAGTACGTGCCAACAAAATGGAGATATACCAAATTTCTATTATATTAGTTTCTCTTTCTACATTTAAAAAAAAAAATTTAACCTCTTAACTAGGGATTGTTAAATAAAATTTTTTTTTATTGATTGCTTAATTTTGTCAGATATTTGTGTAACCACTAATTATAATACTATGTAGTTTGTTCTAACGTTAGATTCATGTTTTTTTTTTTCTTTTGGTTTAGATGTCCATGGAAAATTAAGCATATGTGTTTGACACCAAGGTTTAGATCATAATTTACAACTCAATTTTGTCTTTTTTTGAAAAGTCAATTCCTCAGTTTCACTGTTCATAGTTACAGTTACAGTTTTGTAACTCAGACTTTAAAAGTTCATAACTTTACATAAATAAGTCCAAATGAGATTATTTTTTTTTACATTGCATAAAATTTCGAGACGAACAAAATAAGTTCCATATTGATATTTTTTTCCGAACACATTTTAAATTTTATATTTTTCAACTCTAACAATTCAAGAGCCTCACCAAACGCACAACTCAATTCAAACCCAAATTTTACAATCCAAACCATAATACCAAACCCATGTTAAGAAAATGACTATTTATAGGATAAATTATTCGGTGACGTGCTACACTTGGCTCACTGAATAATTTCTCCTATTTGTAAACTCTTTTTTGAGAATTCAAAGTTGTTTTGCGTACCCATTAGTTAAAGCCTTCAAGAGGCTTATTTCCATTTATATCTTTGGAAGTTTTTAAGGGGCCTTTTGGTTTCTGTTTCTAGCTAATAATCATGATTTTAAGCTTAGTGGGATTAGATGAGGACATGATCAAATAAAGAAAATGGGAATCCGTTGATCGGCACATTAGAGGTCAAGTCAATTTGCTTAGGGAGCAAGGACTAATTTTATTATTTCCAATGAATTGTTTCATCATTTGAAAAAAGGTGAACGTTACTTTTCATGCACTTGTGGCCAACAACCAAAATTTGAAATTTTAAGACACATAGTTTAGCAAAATCATTACATTTAATGAAAAACATGTATATATTTGAGCATATATACATATTGTACATAAAGTGAGTTCTGAAAGTTCATGTATTTAAATGACATAATTATTTTGCAATTCAAAAGTTGGTCAAGATACAACTTTCTCAATATCCTAATGCTTTGCAAAATTTTAACTTCATGATTTGAATATTACATTTTTTTTAATACATATGGGACTTACGACTACATAATAAAAAAAAAAATTGAAAACACTTGAATATGGGAGTTCCTTTCCAGATTTTTTCTTTTTCACTCACTGAACTACTCTAACGGACAATGACTAGAATGGAAATTAATCTGTTATTTTTCTTGGACATTCAAAAATCCAGAATCCGGAGTAGCAAAATATTTTACTTCATCATGTATAAGTTTTTAATAATAAGTTAAACATTAGAAGAGTGTTTGTTTTATTGTGAATAAATACTAGCTAGCTATAGCCTATATATGTAAGCAATCACGTTGCGATTATCCATTAGTTCATATATTATTATTATGTAAACTACCAACACACTATACTAATTATTTACTGGAAAATGACATGTGGTAGTAATAATTGTCCAAAAACATTTTATCCAACAAATTGCAAAAGAAGAAACATAAAAATAATTTTCAAACAAATAGCACTATTAATTCTTTGAAAAAATTAATTTATATATATTTATATATATTGCTAATGGACAATGGTAATGGCATTAGGTTAGTTTCTCAATCTGGAACACGGAATAATAATAAAAGACTTATGAAGTCAAGAAGCAAGCTTAACAACTAGGCCATGTAAATATTAAACTAACAATTATTAACTTAATTAATCCCACGGCCCATCCGATTAGGACTAAGCTTGACTTTGACGTACGACAGTAAGTCGGCCAAGACTCTGACCTTTAATACTGCAATGTCTACAACACTTTCCACGTAAAATATGCACCGTCCAATCATCCCTCTCAGCTACTACATTGGACGGTGATGATCACTTAAACCTGAATCCTCATCATGCCCTTATGGGTCAGAAGGGGTGCGTGGCGGTGGGATGGGAAAAGGGTTTGATGGTTATGGTGGTGGGGTTGTCTGAATTTTTTATTAAGAAAATTGAAAGTTTTGTTGTTTATGATTTTTCTTTTCATGGGTATTTTGAGTATTATTATGTCAAAATAAAGTGTAAATCCAGAAAACAGTATTGATATATTTATTTAATGTGATATAATAATATAAAATGTATGACTTCAAATGTAGGGTATATTTTTTAAATAAAATCAAAATATAGGGTATAAAAAGATCAATAAATTCAAATTGTAATTTTTTTAAGGATATTTTGAGTATTTTTAGGTCAAAATTATGTGTTGACCGAAAAAAGATATAAATATGTTTCTTAAATATAATCTGATGCTCTTAAAATATAAAATTTCAAAATATAGAGTATATTTTATGAAGACAAGCAAAATACATGATATAAAAATATAAATAAACCTAATTATAATTCCAATACGAATTCCATTGCTCAACCAAACATTGCAATTAAAATAATCATTCAATCTATTCATTCGATTTTAAAAACAATTATTCCAATATTCATATTCATGTTCAATCTATATTCATATTCTTATTCCACCGTATTCCTATTGCTATTCCAATACTTATCTAAGTATTGCATTCTATATATTACAAGATAGGGCAATAAGCTGAAATTTTTTTTTTTTTTAAATGAAACGTAAGTAAAAATTTCAATTTTTACCAAAAAAAAAAAGAGTTTTTACTGAGTTTTTGAAAATTTTATGGAAATATCCACAAATATCTTGGATATTCACAGATATTGTGGATATTTGACAGATACTTCAGGAAGAAATATCTTTTCCCCCGTTATCCATGTCGAGAATATAGATAATGTCATGAAAATGTCAACAATATCGTGGACATTTTAATCCATGATTAGAAGTGCGAGTAATCTTTAATATCAGTTATTTGCTCTCTCAATTTATTAACTAGAAATTAGTGCTATTTTTCCTTAAAAATTATATACAGCTGATGGTTATGGCATTAGGTTAAGATTCTCAATCTGAAAAAGGAATAATATTAAAAATAAAAAAAAATAAAAACTTATGAAGTCAAGAAGAAAGATCAACGACTAGGTCATCATGCAAATTTAGCACGCGTTTTGGTTAGTAAGTTTGAGTTAAAATATTTAAATCAGAATTATTTGACTTTTCAAAAACTAGTTAAAAAACTTATTGACTTTTAAGAAAAAAAACAAAAAGGAGTTAATTTTTTTTTTTAACTTGAATTGGTGAACCAAATAGGGGCTTAATCGCACCGCCATCCAATCAGGACTAAGCATGACTTTAACGTACTGTGGGGCTTAAATCTCAGCCCTCATATCTTCTAGTACTTCTGTTTCAGTTGGTTCCCCCCTCATCGGTCAATTGTCCCTAATTTATTGCAACAACTTGTTTCTTATTTACGGCTCATAATATCTTGCTAAGTGTGGTCCAATATTGGTTCCAAACACTTTCTTTCTTTCTGTCATTCTTTTTAGAAATTTCTATGAAGTTTCCGGTTCATTTTTCTTTATTTTTAGGAACTTCTATGAAGTTTCCGGTTCATTTTGAATTTTGATTCTCACGGAATAACAGCCTCATCACAATTTGCTTTTTACACCTCAAAATGTAACAAAATATCCCCCTCGATTTATTATAAGCTGTACTTTCGTCATTAAAAGGTTTGCTAATCTTAATAAACTGTTTTTATCATGTGCGATTATAAGGTTACCAACAATATGTGATCAGAATTTTTAAAGAACATTTTCACTTACAAACTAGTCACGTGACTTATATGGTTGAAAAAATAATAAAGTTGTGAGAAAGGATAATCTAAATGACTAATTTTGTACCATCTTAAATTATATAGAATAAAGTGAGACAACTAATATTTTTTAAGGATCAAATTTAAAATTATCCAGAAAGTTCTCATTAATTAATTATCAAAAGGCCGAAAAACCAAATAAAAACAAAACAAAACAAAACAAAACCCGACTTTGACGACCATAAAGTCGGCCAAGTCTCTAACCATTATATTGCAATTTCCATGACACTTTCCATGTAAATATCTACTGTAACCAATCATTCCATTGAATTAGTACGTGGACGGTGACGATCACTTGAAGTGGAATTCTCATTAGTCGGAGCACGCACAATAAAGTCTTACAAAATATCCTTTCAATCACGTAATTGCATATTATAGTTACATATATAATCTAACGATAATTTTATATGGATCTAATCTCTAAGTACAAAAAAAAAAAAAAATAGAAAGATCAACAATCATAAAGCAAGAGGACAAAAAAAGCAATTCAAAGGGAAAGCGAAAAAAAAAAAAAAAAACGTTCTCTACAACGACCGATTCAAGGGGGCACTCTTGGGAAGCTCATGTCCCCCTCGGTAATTTCCAAATGAAATGGACTAAAGACAAGAACCAAACAAGCCCCACCGACCTAAAGAAAGCTTCAAGTCTATTTTCCTAGGAAACTGCTTTTCATCTAATAGCTATTCTAACGACGAGACGATTTGAAGGTATTGAAAATAAATTGGCTTGTTTCTTAATCAATCTTTCCTTTTTTTTTTTTTACTCAACTCCATTTTCACATTGTGAATGCCTTCCCACTTAGCGTATGACTCCAAGGTGGCCATTCGTTTTAGATGACCATGACATCAATAGTGGTTTAACAGTGGATTAGCAATGAATGTAATGATGGTACCTTTTACATAGTGGGTATAGATCATTCACTAGTCATTAAAGGATTTAGTTGTATTGTCTCTGATATCATCTTGAAAAATAAAAATAATAAATAAATAAATAAGAGAATAAAAGATAGAAGAAGGAGACAAAGTATTAACGTGATATTATCCGTACGTGGACCAGGAATAGAGAGTGAAGACTAACTAGTGAGGAGCACTATGAATGAGCTTCCATATAAATACAAGTTTATAAGTAATCAAAATCCTATTTCCTAATATAAAATTAACACAACTAAATCTAAATCTCTTGTATTACAATCATTCAACCTATAAATTGAAAAGAATTATAAAGAATAATTTCAAACAATATTTGATAATCATATCAAATCTCAACAATGATGTATTGCTTTAGGCAGTCAACACTCAAGACTTCCAAGTCAACTATCAAAGAAAAAAATAAGATTTCTAAGTCATCATAAAATAATTAACCAAAAAAAAAAAGAAGAATAAGAATAAGAAAAAGAAAAAGAAGAAGAAGAAGAAGGAAACAACAACAACAACAACAACTTCTATGTCGCCACAGAATGGAAAGCATCATCTTTAACAACTTTGGTCAGCGATGACCGCTTAGTATATAGTATAAATGAAAACAACTAATCGTTCAAGGTGGTTTCATATGTATCATAAACGAAAAAAACTAAAAGAAAAAAGTTTCTTATATATAGTATAAATGAAAACAACTAAGATGAAAAAACATCACAAGGTTTTTTTTTTTTTTTTTTTTTGAGGTAATCGCAAGTTTTTTTTATTTTATTTATTTGCAAGGTTGTTTCAATCTTAAAGAAATTTAAATATATAAGAATAATTTTTAAAATTAGATATGAATTTATTTCAAGTTAATCGATTATTATAAATGATTTATTTAAAAATTATTACTATAAAATATTTAAATGAGATATTTAGGGTAATTTTAATTTAATAATAAGGTAATATTTATTTAGAAAGAGAAATCTAAAATAAAAAGATGAAAAAATTAAATATTTAAATATTAAATTTTAATTAAATAAGTATATTATATCTAATATATTATAAATAATTTCCCAAGTATATATATCCTATCATAGTGTCCGCAGCCAAGTACTTATGGTCTTTTCAGTGTCACTGCCGAGAAGACTTTTGTCTGGTGTGGTGTTTTCACAAATAATCATGGTCACAATGATCATCTCTTGTCTGTTCTTTCTCGCAATCAATTCTTCTCCTCTACTTTCTGCTTCAAAAAAACAATCTTAGGAGCTGGTCGCGTTTAAGATTAAACTTATATCTATTAATTTAATTTTTATTTTTTAAATTTTTTTTAATTTTTTTTAAAAAAATTAATAAAAATTATTATTAAAATTTAAAAATTTTAATTTAAATTTACACCCAAATATCCTATTACTTTCAATCCAGGATCATCTCTCACTGTTATTATTCAGTACACTGAGCTTTCTTTATATGTTTATAGGTTTTTAAAATAGAGTAAATCACTGATAACGCAAAAATTTAATTTATTTTAATTATATTAAAATCTATTAAATAATTATTTTTTTTATCAGACATAATTTACTGAGTTAAGAAATCAACCACAAATGTTAGCAAAATAAGAAAAGAGAGAGATAAATTTCAAAGAAATCTCTTCACAAAAGCAAAGAACCAATAACCGGGGAAAAAAATCTACTGAGTTTTATCAAAAAAAAAAGAAAAAAAAAGAGAATTATCCTTTAAACTTTAATATCACATTACGATTTAGTTAATAAGCATGACGAGCTTTCTGCCAAAGAAAACTCTTCCTTGGAACCTTCCCTAATAAAGACAAATATTGACGTTTGCCTTGTCCCACAACTAAGTCAATTACCCTAGTCGTCCCACGCACACGCACATATCCACCGGCACAAGAATCGAAAACTAGATGTGACCATCGGTTGGGCTAAAGTTTCTTCTTCTTCTTTTTATTTTATTTTATTTTATTTATTTTTTAAAAATTTTTTGCGGAAGGATGGGACAAATATTGACGTTTGCTTTGTCCCACAACCATGTCAATTACCCTAGTCGTCCCACACACGCACATTTCCACTGACACAAGAATCGAAAATCAGATGTGACTATGGGTTGGGCTAAAGTTGCTTCTTCTTCTTCTTATTTTATTATTTTATTTATTTTTTAAAATTTTTTTGATGAAGGATGGGACAAATATTGACGTTTGCTTTGTCCCACAAACCGAGTCAATTACCCCAGTCGTAGTATTTGTTTTTTTTAATGAAAAAAAAAACAAAAACTTTGAACTTCTTGTTGAAATTATGAAATTTAAATCTTAAATTTGATCGCTTAAAATAAAAACAACCTTAAATCTGAATTTTTTAATTAATTTTTGAAAAATCAAATTTCAAAGTAAAAATTTTTAAGTATCCATATGTAAAGGAATATGAATTTTGCCCATCTTTTTCTTTTACCCAAAAGGTTAGAAACTCAAATGATAAATGTGTAGAAAATTATACCCTGGCTAAAAAAAATTGCCTATTACATTTAATCAAAATTTTTGGTCACCATTTTTTTTTTTTTTTAGAAAATGCAAAAAGAGTAGTTAATAAGGAAATGAAAGGGGGAAAAGAAACAATTTTAAATAGGATAACGAAAGACTTTGGGTGCCAACAATTAAGTGGGATCAATTTCATTCTCTCTTTTAATTTCTCTTGCTGCATAAAATTCGATTAAAAAAATAAAAAATCTTTTACTAAGTTTCTTTCATGGTTTATAGTCTAATATATAATTGTTGTTCTTATGCATACGTTCTTGGAAACTGCTTGCTTTCAATAAGTTTGTTACTTACCAGAGATTTGCTTCTAATTAATTATAACATTGTATGATCAGCACATAATTCGTAATTAACGAAAGACTAGTCAAACATACGGCATACTGTGGAATAGAATCAATCTTATCTTAATCTCTAATGTTTATAATAATAAATTAAAACCAGTTAATCTCCCAGAATCTCCAGACAACAGATTTAATAGTTTAATTTTGCTATATATGCGTGCTAGACCGTTTCCTGTAACTACTAATGATATTTTTGCACAGAATATCATTTTTCTGATATTTATAGTCAACGAGACAAAGTTTAACCCCTGAATTTCCTAGGCAATTCTTGATCTCTATATTAACACGGTTTGGTCACATATATACATATCATACGTATATATTATATGTGTGTATATATATAGACACAAACTTTTTTTCGTTACGTCAACAAAAATTTAAAACTACTAATTGACTAAGTGACAATGATCTAGCTATTTATAGACGAGGTCAGAAATTTCATAACCTAATCAGCAAGTTATATATATATATATATATATATATATATATGTATTTTTTTTTCTCAATCTCTATTTCATTTCTTTTTCTGAGTAATTATCGATACGTATATTTAATTCCTTAGGTCCTTCCTTTGTCAGTTTTTTTTCCTCGATAAATCATGAGAGAAGCTATAGGCATGAAAAAATGAAACTAGCACATTTCAATTAGATTTTAACACCCAACAAGCTATGTTTATTTAAACGGAAAATTAAAATAGAGAAAGCAATCATGAAAAAGTACTTATATTCTCCAGAATTAAATTAAAATAATCTACTTCTCAGCAAAACACACCGGGGAAAATTGATCTTTCTAAGGAACAAAACATAGTTGACAAAATAATCTCGTCTGAGAATTTGAAAATATATACCTTTTATTTTCTTTAATTATTTGAACTTTTTTCCAGAAAGCAATGTTTTCAGGTTACTATATTACTACGAAAGTCCAATGCAGACTATACGATCCTTCTGAGGAACATAAATGATAATTGACCAAGTAACTAATCTCAGATAATTAAGAATTTAAAAAAATATATTTCTGTCCTTTCATTCATTTTTTCCCATGGAAATTACGTGATCGATTTCCGAAACTTCAAGCTTTATAATAGGCCCCATATATGTTTACAACTTTTAAGGATTAAAAACTCGGATCTTTTTTTTTTTCTTTTTTTTTTTTCCTTAGTGTGAATTCAAATCTGAGATTTTTCATAGTAGATGTGATGTTTGAAAAAAATAAATAAAATAAAGCAGGAGTTCATTAACAAAAAGAAACAACAAAAGAAAGCCCCACAAAACTTAGCAAATGAAATGAAGATAAAGTCTTAAAATAGACAAACACAAAAATTAAAAAAATATAATTGCTAGAAACTTTGACACACCCATCCAAACGACACAATAATCTAAGTTCACACTACATATCCAATTATCTAGCAAAATATATACGCGCTTTAACATTTTAACAATTCATTATTTTTTACATATATTCCAAACTACTAAAAAGAGAAATTTCTAAAATGTGAACGCATAGATTTTTCATATACAAAATTCTTATAAAATGATTGGAAAAAAAGCCAAAAGAAAACGACAAAAGAAAAAGAAAAAAGTTCTTGTAAATTAGTCAGTTAACAAGAACACTGCAACCTATTTAAACACAACTTCTTGCCTCTTTACCACCACACCAACAAATAATAATACCAATCTCCAAAATTTCTGTGCTAACAGTACAAGCTAGAGCAATGGAGGACTTGCGCCACACAGCGTATGCATACTATGAAGCCGGTAAGGAACACCTTGAGGAACCCGTGAATTTGTTTTTCGAGGAGATGGAACGCGATGGTGACGGGAAAGTTTGGTTTGAAGAATTCAAGAGCTACATGAAGACGGTGGATTGTGCACAGTTCGGCACAAAATACTTCTTCGACTTGCTTCGTGGTGACAAGAACGAGTTCTTGCGTTATTGCGATGTGGTGACTCTTTTGTACATAATACTCAGCGGAAGGCCATTCTGTGAGAAGTGCAAAGGGTTCGTACAGGGAACGTATTTCACTTGCGTGCAGTGTTTTGAGGCCGAGGGTGACTACTCGTTCAACGTTTGCCCTTCCTGTTTCTACGCCCGCAGTTATCACCACTGTCACAAGGAGTTCATGGATCCTTTTGTGTTGCTCAGGCTCAAAAAGAAGCAAGATCACTGCAAGGAATCCACCCTTGGCCATACTAAGGTGAAAACCTAGATAAATCACACACGCACACACTACATGCAAACAATATTTCTCACTCCTTTCTAATTATATCGATAATATTGTACTAATATAATCACATGATTGTAGACAATTACGTGACATTAATTTTACATTTGACTCAACTATAAATTGTAGAGTTTAAATCCTCCTAATTCTAAATACAAAATATATGTATATATTATTATACTAATTACGAAACACATGATCAAAGTTTACTACTAAAAATTTCTCTTTTAACTACTAAATTATATGGATAAATATTATTGAAACTTGTTTTACAAGTTTTGACACTATTGGATAAATAGGCACAGCCAATGGCTTCAAATCCAGGAATCCCTTCATCACAGGCAGCTAAAACCAAGCCAAGTAGTTCGAAGGCAGTCGTGGTTGCACCAAATCCACAACATAAAACCGTGAGTTCCCATATTCTTCTTTATTAGGATAAGTAGAAAATTAATCATCTTTATTTTCATCAAAATAATCTTATATTGTTGAAATTAAGTAACAATATAAAAATAAAAATATGAACTATACATATTTTATTTTTATTTTTTGAAAAAAGCACGCGCAAACATATCCATAATTAAGTAATTTATCAATTTCGGATGTTGTGCATGGTCAAATCACCGGTAGCTAGATATTAGAAACTCCTTGGATCTCGCCAGTTTAGGGTGAATCGTGTAATATACGAGGGGTTTGTTATGACAATCACGTGTTATTTTCATGATATTTAAAAAAAAAAATTGAACAATCTTGTTAGGATATTCTCGTGTTTTCATTAATGAAATTTTTTTTTTCCTATTTCTCGATTTTTAGCTTCTTTGTATGAGGACATGTCCTCATTTCAAGCAGTAAAGTTTTCGTTTGAAAACAACTAATAGTTCAAGGTGATTTCATATGTATCATAAACAAAAAGAACTAAAAGAAAAAAGTTTCTTATATATAGTATAAATGAAAACAACTAAGATGAAAAAACATCACAAGGTTTTTCTTTTTTTATTTTTTTAGGTAATCGCAAGTTTCTTTATTATTATTTTTTATTTGCAAGGTTGTTTCAATCTTAAAGAAATTTAAATATGGAAGAATAATTTTTTAAAAATATATATATGAATTTATTTGAAGTTAATTGATTATTATAAAGAATTTATTCGGGAAAGATTATTATAAAAAATTTAATTAAAATATTTACGATAATTTTAATTTAATAATTAAGGTAATATTTATTAATAAAGGGAAATATATATAAAAAGATGATATAGATACCGTACCTTAATGTCTAATTTTAATTGCATTGCGTAATTATTATGATGACAAGACACATCAATCTACTAAATAAGTTTTCATGTATAAATATCCTGTCTTGTTGTCCGCAGTGCGTTTTCATGTATAAATTTTAATTGATTTCAGTGCGTTTTCATGTATATATAAATATCCTGTCTTGTTGTCCACCGGCACCAGAATCAAAAGCCAGCTGTGACTAGGGGTTGGGCTAAAGCTACTTCTTCTTCCTCTCTCTCTCTTGGTGCTGGAGGTTGGGCTAAGCTACTTAATCAACGAATATTGGACCAATAAGCTCATGTTCTTACCGAATCTTATTTTTAAAAAAAAACACTGTTGTTTTTATTCTTTTTTTCTTTGGGAATAAATTTTTATTCTTATTTTTGGGTAATTGGTAAATTGTCCCTAAATTATTCTAAAAGCATTACTTTAGTCCTTACATTTTTCATTTCATAACGAAGTCCGAAGATTATTGTTTATTTTTATTTTTTCCCGTTGTTGTGCTATTGATCAGATTGGTGCCTAGCTTTAAATTCAAAATATATGTTTTATTTTAGAATGGAATGAAAAAATTTTCTTAGGCTATACTTGCAACTACAATAATCTAAATTTTTGGTCTCAGATAAATATTGAAACTTGTTTTATAATTTTTGACACCTATTGAATATATAGGTACAACTAAGTGCTTCAAATCCAGGAATCTCTTCATCACAGATAGCTGAAACCAAGTCAAGTAGTTCGAAGGCAATTGTGGTTGTGCCAAATCCACCGCGTAAAACTGTGAGTTCCCATCTTCTTCTTTATTAGGATAACTAGAAATTAATTATCTATTATTTTTATTGAAATAATCCTATATTGTTGAAATATATCTTTCCAAATAAGTAACAGTACAAAAATAAAAACAAGAAATATACATATTTTTCTTTTTTGAAAAAAAGCACACACAAACACACATGTACTTGAGTAAATTGCCGATTTCCGTTGTTGTGCATGGTCGAATCACTGGTAGCTAGATATTACAAGCAAATTAAATCAACTTGTGTTATTCAAATAGAACAACTATGCCGTTATTTGAAGCAAAAGTTTGGAATAGAAAAAATACCAATATAGCAAAATTTTTATATTCAATTTCAAAATACAATAACATATATTTTTCTCGCTCTTCTAAATATCAATTTAATTTGAATTCTCAATTCAAATTAGATAGGATAAGGGACGACTGTGGGTGCCAAGAATTAAGTGGGATTAATTTCATTCTCTCTTTTGATTTCTCTTTCTACATAAATATTCCATTAAAAAAAATATTTTACTAAGTTTCTTTCATGGTTTATAGTCTAATATATAAATGCTGTTCTTATGCTTACGTTCTTGGAAACTACTTGCTTTCAATAAGTGTGTCACTTACCAGAGATTTGCTTCTAATTAATTATAACATTGTACGATCAGCATATAATTCTTAATTAATAAAAGACTAGTCAAACATACTCTTAATCTCTAATGTTTATAATAACTATTCAGAACTAGTTAATCTTTCCAAAATCTCTAGACAACAATTTAATAGTTTAATTTAGCTATATATGCATGTTAGATCATTTCTTGTAAGTATTAATGATACTTTTACACAGAATATCATTTTTGTGATATATGATTGTCAACGAGACAAATTTCAACCCCTTAATTTACTAGGCAATTCTTGATCTCTATATTAACACGGTTTGGACACTAGATATACATATTATGCGTGTATATTAAATGTATATATATACATATAGACGCAGGGCATCTCTTTCATTATGTCTACAAAAATTTAAAATTACCAATCGAGTCAATGACCGGGAAACTACAACAACAATTTATAGGCTATGTTTGCAACTATAACAATATAAATTTTTGGTCTCGGATAAATATTGAAACTTGTTTTACAATTTTTGACACCTATTGGATATATAGGTGCAGCCAAGCTCTTCAAATCCAAGAATCTCTTCATCACAGACAGCTGAAACCAAGCCAAGTAGTTCAAAAGCAATCGTAGTTGCGCCGAATCCACAACGTAAAAGCGTGAGTTCCCATCTTCTTCTTTATTAGGATAAGCAAAAAATTAATTATTTGTTATTTTTATTGATATAATCCTATATTGTTGAAATATATCTTTCTAAATTAAGTAACAATATAAAAATAAAAACATGAAATATATATTTTTTTATTTTTATTTTTTTGAAAAAAAGAACACACAAACACACACATAATTGAGTAAATTGTCGATTTCGAGTGTTGTAATATATGGTCAAATCACCGGTAGCTAGATGTTAGAAACTCCTTGAACCTCACCAGTCTAGGGTGACTCGCGTGATGTATGAGGGGTTTATTGTGGCAATCCTCAACGTATGTAGGCCATTTAGGGTTTTTTTTTTTTTTTTTTTCTTTCCTATTCCTGAAACACTTTCTTCTTTCGGAGAAGAAAAGGGGAGGTTGGGGTTTTAGATGGAGAAGAAGTTGAGAACAAAAAAAAGTTATAAACCCACGGAGCCCTTTATTTTCTAAGCCTTTTTTAAGTTCGAAAAGAAAAGAGCAGAAAATATTTGACAAAACAAATTTTATACCAAATAACCAATTTTGGTATAATATTATACCCTAATCGCAAGTCATCTTCTAATATACAATCCTAAAAATATAACAAGAACAAAGCAAAACATATACTAGAAGAACAAGTAAAGCAAACAAATAAAAAAAACAACAAAGAGATTCCTCAAACACATCTTTTAGTATTATACTAGGGTATAAATGTAAAATAATCTGGCTTAGACATTTTATTTCCCATTCTCTCTCTTATACGCAAACAATAAATATGAAAGAAAAGCTCAACCATTTCTTTCCCATTTTCTCACTACTATGGATATATATTGCTTCTCTTCTTCTATATTTTCCATCTTTCTTACCAAACATAATATAAGATTTTATGTGTAGTTTTGTTTGTTAGTTTTTTTAAAAAAATTTTGACCACCTCAACACAGGATGGAAAGTTGTATTTCAACAATATACAAGGGCTATATTGCAATTATCCCTATGTATCACCCCCCTTACCTTGCCTATTGAAATTAGTCTGAATTTGATAATTGTTTATATTGGATTTCAACTTTATGTATTAATGTTGGCAAACTCGGTTCCTTGGATAATCTCTCCAATGGGAATAACAATTTCACTTCATTAACTATCTGATTCCAAATTCTTTTTCCGTGCAGATCATATATATACTTTGATAAGCGGTTAGTCAAAATTATGAATAATAAGACTATGTTGGTCTCTGTGTAATAATCCGCAGGAGGTTCATTTTAATTATCAATTAGTTAAAACCCATAATAAAACATATATATCATTACCATTTCCACATCATTCAGACATTGTATAAATTCTGGTCACCACCATTTATATAAAAAAATAAATCCTGCAGGTTAAGCCGGGCAATGCGATACAGCTAATGCAGTTGGCAGTGGCGGTGGGAAATCTTTTGGTCGCTGCCCAGTTTTGCACCATCATGTGAACCAAAGTGCTTGCAGATGCGCTTGCTGTGTGTGGACGCTTTAACATTGCGGACCAGATATCTTTCTTAGGCCATATTTTTACCTTTTGCTTTCCTTCAAGTTCTTGAACTAGTATTACTATATCGTTGTGATGATTCCTAGCTAGCTATTTATTTTGATTTAATGTTGGGTTCCTAATTTTGTCATCCTTAATATACTCGCAGTTGTAATCGTTTAACTTTACAACATTATTATTATTATTATTATTTTAAGAAAAAGATGATCAATGATGTTCTCATACCCTTTATCTTCCATTTATTTGGGAATTTAATTGACTATAAGTGGAACAGTACTAGAACTTGACATATTCTCTTATTAGGCCCGGTTAGGTTACCTAATTTATGTTTAGTGCTTTGCTATATATGTTTGAACTATTTTGTTTCCCTAATGGTCTTTTCGAATTAATTTTTTGCAATATTACTCATAAGGAATATCTAAAGCTTGAGAGTGCTACTTGAACCTAAGAATGACAATATTCTCCATGGAGACAGCATCCCATTGGGCTTCTATCTCAATAGGATATAAAATGGATGAAGTCTTTTCCTTGAATAAAAAGCAGGATGGTGACCGAGGAAGCATCCCCACACCACCACCCCTTGACATATATATCACATAAATTTATATTATAATATTATAGTATCATTATTTCACCTTAGATTAATTAAACCTAATTATGATGATGACATCATAGGTATATTATTTTGATAAAATGATTGTGCTCCTATCTTTGCAAATCTTTTCCTTTTACCAATCAGGTTAGAAACTTGAATGACAAATATATGTAGAAAATTATATCCCTATAAAAATTGCCTATTACATTTCCAACAAAATTTTTGGTCAGCAGCCAAAAAAAAAAAAAAAACACAAATAAAAACAAAAACAAAAACAAAAGAAAAAGAAAGAGTGGTTAATAAGGAAATGAAAGGTTGGGGAAAAATTTTAAAAATAGGACAAGGGAAGAGCACTGTGGGTGCCAACTACTTAACTGGGATATTGTTTCGTTCTCTCTTTTGATCTCTCTTACTACATAAATCTTTAATTTAAAAAAAAATCTTGTTCTAAGTTTCTTTCATGGTTTATAGTCTAATATATAAATATTGTTCTTATGCATTCATTATTGGAAACTGTTTTCTTTGAATAAGTTTGTTTACAATACCAGAGATTTGCTTCTAATTAATTACAGCATTGTGTAATAAGTACATAATTTTTAATTCACAAATGACTAGTCGAACATACTGCATACGTTTAAAAAGAATCGATCTTGTCTTAAGTTTTAATGTTTATAATAATTAATTAGAACTAGTTAATCTTCCCAGAATCTCTAGACAACAGTTAGAATAGTTTAATTTGGCTAGTAATGCATGTTAGACTATTTCCTATAAGTATTAATGATATTTTTGCACAGAAAATCATTTTTCTGATATTTAACTGTTAATGAGTCAAAGTTCAACACCTTAATTTCCAAGGCAATTCTTGATCTCTATATTAACACGGTTTGGACACAGATATATATATATATATATTATTTATATATGTGCATATTATATTGTATATATCACATATATATAGATGCATGCATCTCTTTCGTTACGTCTACAAAAATTTAAAACTACCAATTGTGTTGTAATCTAGCTATTCATAGACGAGGTTAGAAATTTCATAACCAAATCAGAAAGTTATATGGATATTTATATATATATATATATATATAGACATATATATTTTTTCTCAATCTCCATTTTGTTTCTTTTCTGAATACGTAATTGTTGGTATATTTAATTCCTAAAATCCGTCTTTATCAGTTTTTTTCCTGGCAGCAATGTTATCAGATTTCTATATATTGATATGAAAGATCAATGCAGACTATACAATCCTTCTGAAGAACATAACATAGTTGACAAAGTAATTAATCTCAGCTTACAATTTAAAGGGGGGAAAAAAACTTGTGTTTACTTCACTCCTTTTTTTTTTTTTTTTTAACTGGAAATTATCTGATAGATTCTCAAAACTTCAGGCTTTAAAATATGTACCATTTATATGTTTGCAACTTTGAAGATTATTAAAAATTAGGATCTCTCTCTCTCTTTTTGGTGAGACGTAGGGCAACATTATTTAAACCATACGTAGATAGTGGAAATAAAATTGATCAGATGCTTGATTCGCTAGTACTTCACATAATTGAGCAACTTCCTAAGCTGGAAGAAATCTTCGCCAGTTTGATTGCGGCATCCACCGCTGTAAAGGCAAAGTCTATTTACGCTAGAAAAAAAAAAAAAAACAAAAAAACAATTTGAGCAAAATAATTTACCATTGAGGGATTAACGCAGACAAAATAATTTGTCATTGGCAATTCTAGGTGTGTTATGATTCTATTTTAATTAACAATTTTCATTTTTACTAGTAGTCATTACCATCATGCCTTATAACCGACAGCATGACAATTTTAGTATTGATTGTTTTTTACTGAATATTTACTACATGAGGAGTCTTTTGATGAAAGTGGTTGTAATTTTGATATTGTAACAGTTTCATGATTAACCTTTCCAACTGTATCATGAATCAATTTTATTAAGTGATTTTCAGTAAAACTATAAGTAATTAAAGGCCCATTTGGGGAAACATTTGAAGACAGAATTTTGGAAATCGAATTGGAAATGTGTGTTTGAAGTGAGAAGTTTCGAAAAAATTCAGTGATATAGAAAATAGTGCAAAAATTTGAAATATTTTCAGAAAAAATATGCAAAATGGATATTATTTTATTCTCTTATCGTTGTAAACATTTTGACATAAAAATCATATAATTTTGATTTAAAATGAGAAACTTATATACTTTTAAAGTTTGAGGTTTTTGAAAATGGAAAACAGAGAGAGGAGGTAAGATCTAGAATTGAGAGTATTGGATCAGACAGTAAAATACCGTTTGGAAACTTTTGCCCAAATGAAACCTAATGTAACGCTCCGGCCATCTACGTAGGGCTAACTACGTAAACGTGGGCCGTTATTTTACTTACTTAACTTAATTCTTCATTCAAAAAGCTTAAACTTACTGAAAATTCCAGAGTAAAATTTTTTTTTTCTTTTCTTACTTTACTTTGAACTTAACTTATTCTTATACATATTCATATGTACTCACTCAAGTACCGAGCTTTCATAATCATATTGAAAGCTATCATATTCAAACAGTGCATCAAACCTGACCTAATGCGGGTCGGTACAACACGAGGCAACTTGTTGCCATCATACTTAAAAAAACTTTTCCTTAACTTATTCTTGAAAATAATTTCTTAAAAATAGTTTTCTTCTTGAAAACTATTCCTTACCCATACAATCACTTTATTATAACATAACATAACATAACACACTTTAAATATATTTTACAAAACATATTTTACATAGCATAATTTTAAAACCCGTGGTGGTATCCATCCCACATTTCACAGTCTGTAGCGTCAGCTTTCACAGCCTTGCATCAAGTATTGCCGGTAGGTTGCTAACCTACAGCATGAACGTAAGTAATGAGCTTATGTCCAGTAAGTACAACATTCAATCCGCAAAACATTTTAATAAAAGAAGACATGGACCGATTATGCTTTATTATGTTGATTTAGTTTCTTGGCCCTTTACATGTCATGTGTGCATGTACCGTGGTCCATAGCTATGGAGAGGCTGGAGGCGGCCAGTCCAATCCAACTCAAACCATAAAACAAACTATTAAACATAGAGTGATTGGGGTAACCAATTCAATTCAACTCAAACCATAGACTAAACCATTTAAACCCGCCCTCGTGGCAAGTCGGTACGACACAATAACCTTACCTTGTCTTATCTTATAACTTAAAACGCATTCTTACCATGTGGTTTAATATTAGTGAACATGCTGCATGATGTCACTATATTAAAACATAAAACATAACATACTAACAAAATATAACATAAACACCATAACATAAACCTCATAACATAGCATCATAACATAAATATCATAACATAAACCTCATATCATAACATCATAACATAAACCATCATAACGTAAGCACCATAACATATAACATACGTAAATCATGTACATCAATACATGATTTCTTTAAAAACATGTCATGTAAAAACATTTTGCCCATGCTGTAGGTGGAGTTGTACTTACTGGTGTGCTGTCGTAAGCAACCAAAAATAAAACCTATACTCCTAAAAATATATGTAGTGGTGTGAGTAACATCGTTCCCACAGAGAGTTTCTAGTCTAGTTTTATGCTATGTGAATAAGTATAAAGGGGGTTTGAATATAACGAAAAAAAACAAATTTAAGAAAAACAATTAAGGAACAATTCAAATTGAAATATTGAAATCAATCAAAAGAACAAACCTTGGTCTAAGTCAACATCCACCATTGGAATTTTGCAACTGATCATTGATACAAATATATAAATTCACACTTTGAATATTCACCTTGGAACTATTTTCCTATCTCTCCTTAGTCACAATTAATTAGAAAACATGCGATCTAATCAACCCTAACTACTAAACAACCCAAGACAAGCGCTTAAAGTTTAATCTAGTAGCAGCTGTAAGAATTAGAGAGATCGATGAAGCTAAATAATACAAGCACAAGCGGTTATATTTAATTTAGTCAAGTATTCTTCCTAAGATCTAATAATTTCTGACACAGCAAATCATTAAATCTTAATTGCTTCACAAATTAGAGGGATCAAACAATTACGGATTTGATATCTAACTTAGCAGTAGATTGCAACAAATAAATAACTAGTAGGCCTCCCAGTAATTAAATGAAACAATCATAAACATAAGTACAGAAGAATATTCGATACTCAAAACATGAATAATAAAAACAAATTAGATCTCACAGTTTTATTATTTCCAAGGCTTCTGTTTCCTTTGACCAAGTATCAAAATTTAGCCACACTTAACCATCACGAAAATTTGAAGGAAGAATTAAAATAAGAGAGAAGAGAGATCCCAAAGTCTGATGACTCCTCTCCTTTTATACACATTAATTCCTTCTTGGAAACTTACCAAATCTCCTAAAGCATGCTAAACTTTATTCTAAAATAATAATTTTCAAATCTGATTAATTAAAAATAAAAGAAAATCTTAATATAACTAGGAAAGTAGTGATTTTGGCTGTAATTTTAGTGGACCAGATCTGAAAACTTTCTGAAAATAAACTGCATCAAATCAGCACACTAGACTTGCAAGCCAAGGAACTTTCCAAAAACACCAACTGTGCAGGTGCAGCAACTTCAAGCCCAATTTCGACCTCAATATATCCAGTATCTCTCAACACGTAAAAAATAAAAGTTATAGATCATTTTCTTGTCGTTCCGTAGCGTCTTGAATCACCTCAATCAGAGCTCGGATGAGAGAGTTATGCCCAGATTACGAAGCAATGTGAAATAGTTAAAAATTGCCCAATTAGCTATGTTTTGTATTTAATGCCTCTATTTGTACCTAGATCAAAATATAAGAATAGTGAGTACAATTAGGCAACAAATAAATATAAAAGACTTAAAATTATTGGAGAAAAATAGGATATTTTGCATTCTCATCAAATTCCCCCACACTAAACTTTTGCACGTCCTCGGGCAAAACTCAATTTCACTTCCCCAAAAACTCCAAGGTCGTAATGCCATCAACAAAGAACAACCAAGCTCTTCAAAAACTCATAACACATCATGAACAAACATTCTTAAACATATTAGAATTACTTAGTAAGCATTTATACTCAAGAATGTAATAAACTAAATATGTAGACTCTCACAGGAATAAACACTCGACTCTCATGTGTTTGAAAGGTATGTGTTTCGCGCAAATTCATTCTAATGGAAATGATCTACCATAGGCTTGCATATCTTCTCATTCTCCACCACTGGGATCACATGCATAACACGAATCAAAAGGACTTTTCAGGGGTTGTACCGGGGTTTAGGTTCAAGGTGGGAAATATTTGGGAATGTAGCTCAAAAGCCATCGAAACTAATGGAGCAACAATGAATCAACTCAAGCTTGACTGTATAAGATATGTAAAACCAATCACTCTATTCAGCAACTTCTTCAATTCTACTTTAAAGCATTTAAACCATGTAAAACTCCTGCATTTGAAAACAGATCACTCAAAAGGACACTTTTCGTTTGCAGCAGGGGACAATCCTTCTCAACAACTTTTTTTTTTTTTTTTTTTTTTGATACATATATCATGTATAATTAGACCCCTTTCTTGGAATTTTTAGAAGGAATTATGAACATGGAAAGTTTGTAACGTTAGAGGCAATTTCATACGTCA
>CM046368.1:9409365-9471865 GCA_025413025.1 Ficus hispida | reverse complement strand
TCATGCCTACATCATCATGCTTACATCATCATTCTTATTTTCTAAAAATTATACTTTGGCCCCTACGGATAAATTATTTGTAATTTAGTCCATGATGGTGGCCGACTATGGTGGAGCCACTTGACTTCCAATTCTTACATAATTATCCACTTTATTCTAAAAATCCATTAATATAAACATGCAGTCCATTTCCTTACTAACTTACATAATATCAATACTGTTTTTTAGCAAAAACAGTATTGTCATACTGGACTGCAGTCCAGAATTCATCTGCATAAAATTGGACTGCGTATCGGATTTTCTTAGGACTTGAAACTATTTAGTCCATATTGCCCTAAATATTGTGCTTGATTTTTCTAGGGTGGTCTCATAGCTTATTCTAGCTCATTTGTTCGTAATAATGGTTTTCCACAGTATAATTTTCATACCGTTAATTACACTGCAGTACTGCCTCAGTCAAACATAAAGTCAACCTGGTCAGACTTTGACCGGCATAAAATCATAAATTTCTATTCTGCCCTTTTTCTCAAAAAGGCTTCACGCTTGGCTAAGTAAACTATTATTGAGTCTCTTAGCTAATTAAATGAGAACCCAAACATATACTGATATTCAATTCAGATCATGAGTTTCATATCGACATACAAGATTCAGACTTGGATTTTCCTTGTCTAAAAGGAAATCATATGTTCATCACAAATTTCGGGTTCTTACACCTAAAATCATGTCTCGTACTATTACTATCTAAAAACATTTAGAGTTATGAATGTTTTTGAAAAAATTACTTAGTATTGATAGTCATTTGAAAAAATTACTTTAGTATTGATAGTCATAATTGTTGAAAGGTGGGACAATCATACTCTTTGGTCATATTTGAAAGGTGGGACAATCATACTCTTTGGTCATATTTTCCAAAAAGTGAGAAAACATTTCTTTGGTTTTCTTGAGGAAAAGAAATACTTTATTAACAAATTTCGTCTCTATATAATAATTATGAGAATTATCTCTGTTAATTTCTGATATGATCCATAAAGTAATTGTGATAACTACCACTAATAATCATAATATTAACCAATAATTCCTATATAAAAATATGAATTTCTGTTAAAAATAAATTTAGTTCTATAAGAACATAAGATCTTCAAAATCTGATTTGTAGATAATAGATATGAAAAAGTATCGGAAATAAATTTTTTCAGACATGCCTTTATTGGGATTAACCCTTACCATTACCACCAATGGTCCATTCAACTGACTCAATTTTCCAGTGGAATCTGAGAATTTAACAAATGTTTTTAATTACCAATTTATATGGATGCGAACCTTGATTAATTGGCAGTACGGTTCGTGCATTAAATGCTCGCAAGAGTTTCAAGAACATTTCAACGTGAGTTGTACTTCACGAATGGATATATATCTCCCCTCCCCTGAAACGAATGACTAATAATCTCCTTGTTCTCTCTATCTCAATTTCGTCGGAAACCATCATCGATAGCGAGAGAGTTTGAGCTTTTATCTCTGCCATTATCTCTGTTGTCGATGATGTCGGGCTTCGACCTATCAAGCCTGTTCGAAAGCAAGAGGAAGGCGGCGTCGATGTTCACGTCGCAGTGCTCAGCGAGTGCAATCATGACAAAGCTAGAGAGCATGATAAAGGGGCTGAGTTTCAGGGTGGTGAAGGTGAAGGACGCTCAGGTGAGGTTGCAGGGTTGCTTAAAGGAGAGGAAGGGAGGGCTCTCTACCATTGTCTGCAGGTTATATGGCTCCTCCTTTCAAGTTGTGTCATGCTCATTTATGACTTGTCCTATTGGACCGTCTGGCTGCCGGACCCGTGAGCTTTCCTAATATTTTATGTAGACAAAAAGAAGAGCTATTTGAGACTTTTTGTTCCTTAGTCCATATTATCATGTAGAGGTTTTGCTTTTACTCAGTAGAATTGAAACAGTGACTTTTCAATAGTGTCTGGAATCAAATTTTTAAAATTACTTTTGAAATCAAAACAACTAAAACTGTTAAAATAAATATTAAAATATATAGTTTATACTTGACAAGTTTTAAAGATTGTTCAAATGAGTGTTTCCCAAATGCCCATATTTTCTGGTTTGATCAAGAGGAAGTTCTTTTTGAGATTGGATCTTCTAAGAGATTACCTAAAGACTTCAAAAAACAATATTAGAACCCATTATGCTAAAAGAAATTTTTAGAAAACTCTGTTAAATAGGTGCTAAATTTTGTTTTGGAAGAGGTCTTCATTTTTTTTTTATGCTAGTAATTTAGAACTTATCTCAATCGTTAGTGCATAGGAGCAGTTTAGTTTTATACTTTAAATCCAGCCTCCTCAACTTGAAGATAGATTGTCAATAATAGCTTGAATCAGAGTTCTATTTGTTAGAATATAGATAACTAGGAATTGCAAAATTTATTTAAAAAAACAACTTTAATAAAAAAAAAACGTTAAGAAATTGGATTAAACCCTATTATAAGTATCGTTATTGAGAGGGGCAACATCAAATATACAAATAGATAAAAGACAGTAATAAAAGAAAGATTTTTGTATTTTTTTTTTTCCTTGTAAATATAGTTCTTTTTCATAGAAGAGATGACTAAACATTTATAATGTGTCCGATTGTTGATAAAACTTCCTTAATTGGGAAAAAAATACATTTATCTTTTTGCAGCTTGCTAAATGAATAATACCGGACTTGTCATGACTAAGTTGAATTAAAGAAGAACTAGTCTAGAAGCTAATTACTGGCTAGAATTTTAGATAAAATATAAATTTGACTTAATTAATTAAAGGAAACATTTTATATACTTTTTAAATAGGGGTTTGACAATGTTATTCCTTGAAGTATTATTTACAACGGTTTGGTTTTTTTTTTTTTTTTTTTCCTTTTCAAATGCTAATTAACCACTTAATCTAAAATTTTATTGGGTTTCAGTCCTTAGCTATTGTTGATGCCGAAAATCTCCGGCACAACACCCGATGTGATTGCTTGGTCTGATCGGTATTGCGCGGTTACTCTGCGGCAGGTCACCTACAAAATGGGAAGCACCTTGAAGTGATGGGGACATCGGTGGGGTGTCTACCATGGGCACTCCGATGCTTAAGTCGGTAATGGTACTGATGAGCAAGCAAGAGGCATAATTTTGGTAAGGAAAATTGTCCATACCTGAGTTAGTGGGCTAACTCTCTATTTATATACGTTTTCCATGGGCTCGGACACTCGGGTGACCCGATCGGGTTGACCTCCTAGTGTTCCCGATGGGTAGACAGGCCTCAGGCATATAGGAACCATATGTCCAATAGGTTGGCACCACGTGTCCATGGTCTAGTGTCAGGGGACACTAGGGTAGGCTAATGCCAGCACCAGCGGACGTAGCCCCAGTCTAACAGGCTGTAATAACTAAATTTTACGACATTACGATTTCTTATAAAGAAATTTAAGTTGTACCATGAAGGTATTTATGAAATAGTCTAATTAAGGGTTTTTATTGAGTTTTGTGAGTTCTTATGATTTTATAAGATTCAGAAATGATTGCTTAGCCAAACATGTGACCTTTTGGGTAAAAAAAGTAAAAAAATTTTATGATTTTATGTTGGTCAAAGTTTGACTGAGAAAAGTCAAAGTTGACCAGAAAAGTCAAAGGTTGACTAGAAAGGTCAAATGTATGATGATACTGAGATATGATAAGCAGTATGGGAAAAATACTGCGAAAATCGTTTTTACAGACAAGATAGCATGAATAGGATTTAAAATCACCATAGAAAAATCAAGCACATTAAATAGGATATCAAGGGCCAAAAGGCTTTAAGCAAAAAGAAAATTTTTTTGCACAGTCCATTTTTACACAGATAAATTTTAAACTGCAGTGTAGTATAACATATTGTGTATTAAGCACAGTACTAGAAATATCTGTTTTGGCATAAAAGTGGACTGCCTATTAAGGAAAAAGGCAAACAAGCCTTAATGATGCTTACATTACTTAATCCTAGAATTATGACATCATTTGTTTGTTAAGCAAAATTTGGAAAGAAATATAGATGATTCTACAGCATGATGTGGCCGGCCACCTAAGACTCTTTTTGGGTAAATAATAAAATTTTTGAGGACTTTGGACAATTTGGAGAAGTTTTCCATCACCTATAAATAGGTGGAGGGGGGTGGACATTTGTTCACAAATTTGAGAAACTTAGCCAAACTATGCCTAATTTTCCTCTCAAAAATCCGAACCCAAAGAGAAAGCAAGAAGAAAGAAAAATTTTGAAAACCCAAGGGGAAAGGTTTTAGGGGTGTTCGGTTTTCTTGTGAAATATCAAGCCAAAGTTGAAAAATTTTGGAACCCAATTTAGGCAAGGAGGCCGGTTGTGGGAAAGAAAAAAAAAAGTGTAGAAGAGAAAGCTCTAGGGTGGCCGGACATTGTTGAAACAACCACCAAGTGACCAAAAAAAAAAAAATTGGTACCCATTGGAGGGAGCAAGGCCGGTTGCAAGGAAATCAAGAGGAGAGATAGCAAGTTTAAGCCAAAGTTGGTGTTCAATTAAGGTAAATCTCCCTTGGCTCTAAATGTTTTAAATTGTGCTTCAATTTGAAAGTTAGGTGTATTTCAAGGTGAATTTGTAAGAGCATAAGCTCAATTTAATTTATTGCCCAAGTTTAGAAATTTAGGTTTTTGTGCTTGATTAGGTTTAAGGGTGGTTTGATTTATGAGCTTTGCATGGTTATATACTTATGCTTGCTTAATATTTATGGTTTATATTTGATAATGTTGTATGTCCCTAAATATGTTTAAGCATGATCTAGAATGCCTTGATAGGTTGCTAGGTTAAAAGTAATGGTTTTTGCAACCTAGAATCATGCAAACTTTGGTTGATCCAAAGTCAATAATGGTTTGCATGGATATGATTTATTATGTGTTTAATGAAACCTTACGTTAGAAATACGCTGCATGTTTGATCTTAGGCTCTCGCGGTGGCTGGTTGAGTTAGATTGCACGATTAATACGTAAAACCAACTTAAACAAGAAAACTGCTAGTTCGGGTCAAAACTGGCCAGTTTTCTGGAAAGCAGATTTTGAGGCCGTTAGAAGCTGAATTTGATAAAACTTAAAACATGAAAGTTGTAGGGAACGGTTTTCCTAGGGGCCAGCATGGAGGAAAAAATAAGGCTCCAACAGGCTCAGTTTTGACAAAAATCCGAGCCTGACCGTGCCCAAACTTCATGCACGGCTAGGTGAGTTCAACAGGGAAAACGAAGGGGTTAGAGTCCGAAATAGGTTTTTTGAAAAACATGAAAGTTGTAGGATTTTTCACAATCTAAAACTTTCATGAAGGTAACTTTTTCTAATTCAGCCTAGATTTTTAAATAAAAATGGATTTCAAAAACTATATAGGAAATTCTTGCACATGATTTTTTAAACAGTGCAGGAAAAGGACATTCCTGCACATACACTGATGATTTGACTGTGGAAAGCTGTTCTAAAGGCAGTTTTCAACACTCAGTGATTTTTACAATCCTACTTAAAAGTTACAATTTTTCATGAGTTGAACAAATGATTTTTTTTTTTTTTTTTTTTTTTTTTTTGTATAAAATGATGAGTTTTCTATGTAAAAATGGAGGTTTTGAACCAAAGTTAAGTTATTAGGTAAACTTTGAGCTTTAGGGTTACTAATTGTAATCAAGTGAATTATTATGTGTTTTTGGGGACATATAACTAAAATTATGTATGAATGTTGGTTAGATCACCAACATTTTTAATCCTCACCTATGTCTTTTACTATAGTAGGAGATAGCCTGCTGTGGTGTCCTGAATTGGAACATAACCCTATTGGACATGGCAAACAAGGTAAGTACAATTCCGCCTACAGCATAGGCTTTTGGTTGTGATACTTACCTAAGTATGATCGATGAATATTATGGTATGTGATGTGATGTATGTTAGAATTGTTTAAGGCTAGGATATGTTGTAGGGTATGGTATGATGATGTTATGTTATATGATATGGATATATCATGATATATATATCAAGTTCATGGTTATGATATAAGGTATGATGTTGATATACGATTATGACTTATGTATGTGTGACATCATGAGGCATGTTCATCAATTCTTAAGTAGGAACAAGATCAAGTATGAAATGATGAAAAGCAAGTATGATGGCAAGCGAACTTGCCTGTGTCATACCAACCCGCGTTAGGTCGGGTTGTACTATGATTTGAGTTGGAAATAGACTGGCTACCCCAACCACTTCATAGTTGCGCGCTCGGTACAACATTTATATTAAGGGGCCCATAAGCAAATTAAACTAAGATAAGCTATGAAAGTATGTCATAAAAGAATAAATAAGCATAATGAAGCATAAATAGTTCATGCATGATTATGCCAGAATAAGCTATGTTATGTTGAATTAGTTTTGTATTGTTTGTTGTCGCGGATGTTTATGTTTACTTGCTGAGTGAAAGCTCACGTCTTACGTATATACTGTAGGTAAGCAACCTACGGGCACCTTTTGATGTAAGATGGCGAGTTGTGAAATGTGGAATTTATAGCCGCTACGCGTTTTGTTCTTTTATGAATATTTTATTTAGTGTTCGAACATCGTTATTTAATTATCGTATATACCCTCACACTCTTGTAAAAAAAAATCCGTTATTTACGCTAAGTAAATATGTACGATATGTATGTATGTATGTATGGTAACGGCCTGTGCCAGGCAGGTCGTTACACTGGTGGCGGAAGTCGTCAATGAGATAGATGCAGCAACAGACTAGACATCAGATGTCAGGTGGCCGATTTGAGTGTTGTGATAGGATACCGCCGTCAGCATGTGTGGGGCAGTGTGGCGTGGATAATAGATGACTTACCAGATGACACGGGAGTTATGAGGGACGACCTGTCCAGGACAACAACATCGATCCCAGCCACTACCTGCCCCGAATACATGACAAACATCGATGGTGGAAAACTCGAGTCGGGTAATGAAGTTCCGAGGGAAGAATCTTACCCGGTCGGATCAAGCTAGGCCAACGGTGATCAATTTGCCCTCGAAAAAGGGATTTTGTGGTCGGATCAAATTCCGCCATCAACAGCTATAAAGTTTACAATGCATTTTAATATTTAATAATTACAAACTTAATTCATGATAGCTTGATATTTTATAGAAAGCGGATACATAAGCTATAATAGGTTATCTTCGATATGAAAGACTTTGATAACCCTTTAAATTAAATTTTGCTCCTAATGTGATTTTGTAGTGAAATTTCAATCTGTACATGAATATTCTATAGTTATATTATGTGACTACTTCAATTATATACCAAACACCAATATTTGTCAATTTTTTGGATTAGAGACTAACACACACACACACGTAAAATAGATGCACATTTATTTTGTACCTTCTAATCCCATATATATATAAGACTACTTTCTAATATGAATAATATTAGGGAATATCAGTGGGACCAAACTCTCTATTAGTGTGATATTTAATATCACTGATATTCTAAAGCAATTTTTATTACTCTATAAAATAGAGTTATTTTACATATTTTATGCATATAAATTAATTATATCCTTAAGCATATTAATTAATTTTAAGTTAATTATGTTTAGTTTTGCTTATTTTTAATTTAGAATAGTTTTTGTTATTTTATTCAATTATGTAATTTTATTTAGGTTAATATTAAATTTAATATGTTGTTATTGACTTACCCTTCTAAACAAATAATTTTCTAATTTGTGTTGGTCAATTAGGTGAAAATGTACAAAAAGGGAATTTTGGACTTAAACGGGGACAAAATGGTCATCAAAATAGCCTTAAAAAGATTAAAATTCGAATAGAATGGTCACCAATCAGAGAGCGCCACATTTCCCTCTACAACAGCGCTAGTGATCTACTGCTGGTGTGCTTACGAGCTAGCGTGCGCTCACTTTGTCACCCAGCCAGAAGTCACCACCTGGACCGCACTACCAGGTCGTCTTCTTGTCTCACGCTAATGTTCAGTTGTGTCAGTGGTGGGGCCCACGCCAGTAGCTGCTGAAGCAAGAAAGGGTAGGAAAAGGAAAAAAAAAAAAAAAAAAAAAAAAGTAGAAAAGAGAGAGAAAGGGTATAAAGCAAGGAGATGTTGGCCGGGAGACTCGGAGGCCAGGGACAGAGGCCAAACCCGGCAGCCAAGAAAGAAAAATGAGGAAGACAGAGAAAAAAAAAATGAAAAATAAAAGAACGCCAAAAAAAAAATAGTAGTTTAGGATTCTTAGGTTTAGGATTTAGTTTTATTTTTAATTTTAGACTTTATTTTCAATAAATTCCATAATAAAATTTGATAATTAACTCAAATTTAAACACAATTCTCTAGTAAGATCGAATGACCTTATTTATTATTTTATTATTTGTGCGATTTGTATACTTGCGAGGTTTCACATAACAGTTTTTCTTCTAAAATATGCACGAAAATATTGTTTTACATGTGTGTGTCTACAGCCCAAACATCAGCATTCAACATCATCCATTCCAACAGTTCTCATCAAGAAATCTCCTACACCATCTGCATCTTCTTCTTCTTCTCAATCTCGCAAACCGGAGGAGACAAGCAGTTCTCTTTCTAGTGCAATTGTGCCGGCTGTGAATCAGCAATCCAATCAAGTAAGTTTTTAATTAATTCGAGTTTTTCTTATTCTATTATAATCAACAGATATAATATTACATTTAATGAAAGTAAAAGATTACGTTACCTTGGTATAGTAGATAAATCTTATTTTACGGACTTATTATTGAATTAAAAGCTGTGAACTTTTGTTGTCTTGCACGGGCTAACATGCAGACAGCTATACAGTTCGGACAACTGCTGGCAAGCGTTGGAAATGTAGATATTACATCCTCATGTACCATCTCTAAATAATAATAATAAATATTTTAAAAAAAATGAAGAAGAAGAAGTGTATCGCTATTTAATATATATAAATTATTTATATTTTATACATATATAAATCTGAATATCCTAGGCTCTAGTCTCATTAGAAGGATTTTCGGATTAGTGTTTTTTGCTTGTTATTTATGTTTAATGTTATTAATGAGTATTTAGTGATTCTGTCTTGTTTATTTTAAATAACCAATAACATTGTTAAGTCTTAATTTTAACAAATAAATAAGAGCACAACTATAGCACGACAGTTCGAAGCAAAAGAACAATCCAAATTCGACGAATTAAAACCCCATTAAAGCTAACTCACGAGTCTAAACTCTTATTCAAATTTAAAAATTTTTTTTTTTTTTTAATTTATTTTTTTTATTAATTGAGAGTCATAAGCTAAAAAATCCAAAAAGCAATCAAGATTATATTATATCTATACTATATATATTTATATTCTTTAAAAGAGGTAATGACTTTTCTTCTCGTACTGTACTTGCACTGACAACCATGCATTGTCATGTTTTTTTTTTTTTTTCCTTAATATAAATCTTTGTTATAATGCGTAGCGACAAGTAATAATAATTGTTTAGACTACGAATATCAAGAGTAATCTTTGTTATATTGTGAGTTGAAGACGAGAGATATTACTATTATCAGTCCTAAAGATGTGACGGTCTAAATTTCATAGAAGCAAATACATAATCTTGAAATTAAAAAAACATTGATTTAGAGACGTCACAAACAGAGCATATGATAATTTTTTTTAACCTTAAAAGCACTTCTCTTTACCCTGCTTCCTTCATTTCAATAGTACCCTTGTTGTGGACTTTTTTATTTTCTCATATCACGTTGTAAAACTTTCACTTTTCGATCGAGCTAATTCATCCCAATACTTTAATTATTCAAAGTTTAATCCAGTAATTTATCGACCAAAAAAAAAAAACTTAATCCGATTATCTTGTTAATTTTTATTTCTATTCAATTTTAACAGATTTTTTTTATTTTTTATTTTTATTTTTACTCACACTCATTCGTCTTAACTTAATCACTACCAGATCGAGAATCTGATCCAATGGGTTCCTGCATGGTTGATTTTCAGTAGTCATTAGACGTGTGTATGGTCCAGCCCAGTCCCAAACCGTTTTTGGTGGTTCGAAAAAACACACAGACTAGACCGAACCTTTTTCTACAAATAGAATGGGACTGTTTTAGAGTGATTTGTCCTCTTCAAATTGCTGTTGATGCTTTCATTGGGCTTCGTTTTGGGCAAAGATTAAGAGTGGTCCAACAATTTTTTTTTTTTTGGTCGAGGTTTTAAGGTTTTTCTTTTTGTGATTTTTTTTACTTTTTAATATTCATGGTCCTTTTAATTAATTTATTTAAACATTAAAAAATTGAAAATTCATATATGCGTATTAATAATATATTTCAGATTTTTCTAATTCATATTGTTTAAATCAAAGTTAAAATAACAACTACATGTCTTCCAATAATAAAACACAAACATATATTTAAAGCCGAATGATCCCTTCAAACTTTTATATATGTAAATATTTATACTCCCTTCAAACTTTTTTTTATTTGTAAATTTCTAATATAATGAAAATAAAAATATATATAATTAAGAAATTATCTAGTTTCGTCTAAAAGGTTTCTCAAAATTCAAAGAATGAACTGTATCGTTTTTTAAACATTACTGGATTGGTTTATTCCGATGGTTTGCAGTTTTTCCTGCCCACCCTTAGTCTTCATAAAGAAAATTCATAGGGTAGTTATAAAAGTTAAAGTGAAATTTATAAAATTTTCAGTTAGACATAAGAAACGTACTAGAATAGCTTTACTAATGACATATCATTTGGAAAGAATAGTGTCAATTTGAAAAAAAAAAAAAAAAAAAAAAAAAAAAAACTTCAACGAGTCTACAAGTAACTATGGTGCATGAAAAGATGACATATATATATATATGTGTGTGTGTGTGTGTGTGTGTGTGTGTGTGTGTAGGGTATCACTTAGGTACTCCACCTCAAATTTGAAGAACAGAAACTCCACTGCAATCTTGGCCGTAGGTCTGAAATCCAACGTTTGAGAATGAATTGAGGACAAAGACTAAACTTGTAACCGATGTAAGAGGTAACCTGGCAAAAGAGGAGAGAATGAAAAAGAAAAGCAAAAGAAAAAGCTAAATGTGTTTTTTGTAGAAGGATCTCCTATGGGGAGCATTGGGGGAGATTGGAAGGGACGGCAAGAAATTTTTTTTTTTTTTTTTTGGGGGGGGGGGGGGGGGGGGGGGTTTGGGTGGGGTGGGGGGGGCGGCGCGGGAGACTGAAAGAATGTAGCATGGTCGCCGGCGTCGGGGTGAGTTGCTGGGTTGGGTGGGTACGATGGTCGCGGTGAGGAAAGGTAGACGATGGAGAAGACTTGGGTGGGAATTTATATGAGGTAGGTCTATAATAAATAGTATACCTATGATTTTCAACCGTTCGATTAAATCTAACGGTTAAAAAAGAGTCTACGATAGGGTCATTGGAGAGACTCTACTACAGTCTTCCTTTTTAATATTCATGTCCTTTTTAAGTTATTTAAACATTAAAAAATTGTAAATTCATATATGCATATTAATAATATATTTCAGATTTTTCTAATTCAAATTGTTTAAATCAAAGTTAAAATAACAACATGTCTTCCAAATAATAAAACACAAACATATACTTAAAGCCTAATGATCCCTTCAAACTTTTTACATATGTAAATATTTATACTCCCTTCTAACTTTTTTTTTTTTTTTTTTTTATATGTAAATTTCTAATATAATGAAAATAAACATATATATAATTAAGAAATTATCTAGTTTCGTCTAAAAGGTTTCTCAAAAGTCAAAGAATGAACTGTATCGTTTTTTAAACAGTACCTAAACCAATTTCAAGCCTCTTTTTTTTTTTTTTTTTTTTTAAACTATTTCTATGTGGAAACAGATCGGCAATCGAAACATTACTGGATTGGTTTATTCTAATGGTTTGCAGTTTTTCCTGCCCAACCCTTAAGTCTTCATAAAGAAAATTCATAGGGTAGTTATAAAAGTTAAAAGTGGAATTTATAAAATTTTCAGTTAGACATAAGAAACGTACGAGAATAGCTTTACTAACGACATATCATTTGGAAAAGAATATTGTCAATTTGGAAAAAAAAAAAAAAAAAAAAAAAAAAACTTCAAACGAGTCTGCAACTAACTATGGTCCATGAAAACGATGACATGTATATATATATGTGTGTGTGTGTGTGTGTGTGTGTGTGTGTGTATAGGGTATCACTTAGGTACTCCACCTCAAATTTGAAGAACAGAAATTCCACTGCAATCTTGGCCGTAGGTCTGAAATCCAACGTTTGAGAATGAATAGAGGACAAAGACAACTTGTAACCGGTGTAAGAGGTAACCCGGCAAAAGAGGAGAGAAAGAAAAAAGAAAAGAAAAGAAAAAGAAAAAGCTAAATGTGTTTTTGGTAGAAGGATGTCCTATGGGGAGTATTGGTGGAGAATGGATGGGACGGCAAGACTTTTTTTTTTTTTTTCCCCTTTTTTTGGGGGGGGGGGGGGGGGGGGGGGGGTGGGTGTGGATGTGCGGTGGGGGACTGAAACGAATGTAGCATAAGTCCACCTGGGTTTGAGGTAGAGTAAGTTAACGGTTGAGGACTGATTTATTAAGGTAAAAAGAGGGCTGCAAATTGAGATTTTTTTTTTATCACAGTAAATAGCCAGGGGTTATTTTTATACACGTCAATATGATTTAAAAAATGTCTATTTTTTTCTTTTATTTATATAAATATCTAAAATGATACTTATAAAGATTACATTACCTTTTTATCAAGAATTTAAAATAAATAAATAAATAATTGATAAAATAAAAAAATCTTTAAAACATTTCAGATTAAGCAAGTATTTTATAAAAGGAAAAAAATGATCATTTTACTAATCGAGGGACAGTACTTATGTGCCTTTTTAACATTTGCCTTTGTTCATGTAAATGTTTCTCTTTCCTTTTGGGGGAGGCTGATACTGTGTTTGCCTTTAATCTTTGGGGTTGTTTGTCTGCTTATGTAACGCCCCGACCCGTCCACGTAGGGGCATACTACGTAAACGTGGGCCGTTACCATACTTGCTTAACTTAAATCTTAGTCTTAGATACTTAACCTTACAGAAAATTTCAGAAATTTTTTTTTTTCTTTCTTTAAACTTTAAAACTTTATTTTAAAATCACAACTTAAAAACATTGCATATACAACATTGTACATATTCTTTAAAACATATATATACAACTTGATAATTTAAACAATTTGCGGAAAATCTTGCGTAGTGGTATCCCATACCGCCCTTCACTCGCCCCATCGTCTCCATGGCCCACCAAGTAGAGCTGCAGGCATCTACCTACAGTACGGAATATACTGATGAGCTTTCGCCCAGCAAGTACAAACATAATCTCACAAAACACAAGAAATATTGCACAACTCATGCATGAACCACTTATGTCCAATTATGAATCTTTTATGCACTTGACTTATTATCTTGCTTAACATGTGGGCCCTTAGTGTACGTACCAAAAGCGCGCAAGCCTCAGAACGTCAGGGTTTGCAAGGCCCTTAACAATTCTGGAAAACATGAACATGACCCTTCACGCATCAACGGAAGGTTGATTATCACTTTACCCTCACGCATCAACGAGAGGTTGATAATCATAAACTTGAACTTGTAACATACATGATCCTCCTGCATCAACAGGAGGTTGGTACGACACCTTACTTGACTTGGTTTAGTCTTAGTCTTGTTATTATTTTTTTTTCAAGACTAAGAATCTTTACGTGTGATATTAATAATCATGTTGCACATGAGACTAGGCATGGCATACCTTGATATATCATAGCTTAACATGACTTAACATGGCATTGCATAGCATAACATGGCATGGCAGAGCATAACATTGCATTGCATAGCATAACATGGCATCAAGTCACATATTTGAAAATAGCTTACTATTTTCCATACTGTAGGTGAGGTTTGTACTTACCTCTCGTCATACGCTCTTGGTCTAGCATTCCATCGAAGCATGATAATATGTCATATTCCTGTTTCCAAACAGGTGTAAGATAAAAGTTATACATCTTTTATCTTACCTTAAATCATAATCGTTAACTGTTGGTGACCTAATCAACATGCGTTCATAGTCTTAGTTATATGTCCCATCCTATACAAAGTATCTTATCTGGTTACACTAAGTAACCTCATTGCTAAGCCCACATCCATTCAGGTAAGGTTAGGTTACTATCCTAACCTTGAGCATATGACTTAACATTCTTGATCCATAATCCATTGGGTTATTACAAATAACCCTAGATCTTAGTTCATCATAATTTCAGTATCTCATTGGGTTTTGTTGGGTAACCCACGAGATGATAAACTTTGGTCAAACTTGGTTAACCAAAGTCAACCTTCTAAGGTCAAACTTGGACTTTGGGGTCAAGCCCAATAACTCGGGTATCCTTCCCGGTTACCATCCGTTACTATCTTGCTACATGTCTTTGGCTTTAAAATCCATTTTTCCCTTTGTTTCGGAAAATTTGTTGAATTCAACTTAAAAACCTTTGCTTAACTTATAAAATGTTTTAAGGACTGAAAACTGTCATTGGAACAGTTCTCACAGTCAAAACATTGGGATTGGTGAAAAATACAGTTTTCTTGTACTATTTTAGAAAATCCTATGCATGAGCAGGAATTTCCTGCTTATGTACTATTTTTCTGAAAATCTTGTGCTGGAATTTCTATTTCCTGCACAGTCTTTAGAATCCAATTTTTACTTTAAAATCAGTTCCGAATTTGATAAAACTTTCTTCATAAAAGTTGTAGATCTCGTATAATACTACAACTTTCATTTTTTGAGGAAAACCCAGTTCTGCTTGGATTCTTGTCAGTTTTAATTTGAAACTTACTGGACGTGTAGACTAGGTCTGGGCAGATTAGCCTCGGATTTTCGTAAAAACGGAGGCCATTGGAGCCTTATTTTGAAAAACGGTCCATGCTGCCCTCTAGGAAAAACCATTATCTACAACTTTGTAGTTTTGAGTTTCTTCAAATTCGGCCTCTAAGGGCCTCAAATTAGCATTTCCAGAACACTGCCCAGTCTTGACCCGAGACTGGCAGTTTCGGTTCTTAGTTTCGTTTTACGTCCTAAAACGCGCACACTACCTCAACTGACCACAGCGGGAGCCTAAGGTCACACATGCAATCGTTTCTAACGTTCCAATCCATCAATCACATAATCATACATTCATTCACAACCTATGGGGACTTATAACAAACACTTAGTAGACATATTTGAAAACATGCATCAAAACCATAAACTAGAGACCTTGAGACCCTAATCAAGCATAATCAAGCACTAAAAGGTGAGCTTATGCTCTTACATTCAATACTGGAAATACACTTAAACTTGAACTAAACATTAGAGGGTGGAGAGGATTACCTCAAGATCCAAGAAAATGGATCTACCCGTGGTTGCCTATAGCCTAGCCGGCCATGCTCCTCCAATGGGCACCAAAACTTTTTGGCCCCTTGGTGGCTGTCCTTACAAGATCCGGCCATTCCCCTAATTCCTAACACTTTTCTCTGCTTTTTCTTGCTCACCACAACCGGCCATTCAAGCCACAAAATGGGTTTCCAATTTTTTTTTCACTCTTTCTTTTCTTCCTCACAAAATCCGAACTCTCCCTAATGGATTGTCTCTTGGATTTTGTTTTTGGTTCTTGTTTTCCTTTGGCTGCTAAGGGACGGTTTTGGAGCAGAAAAATGGGCAGAACTTGGCTCAATTTTCTGATTTTTTTGAATAAAATGGGCACCTATTTATAGAGATTTTTGAAACTTTGCTTAATTGCAAAATAGTCCTCCAAAAACCAACTTTTTGCACTTTTTGCATGCTAGGTGGCCGGCCATCATGGGTTGCTTGGTGGCCAAGAAATTGCTTACATCACCCTAGTGACATCACTTGATGACATCATCTTGCTTACATCATCATTTTCTTAAATTTGCATTTTAGTCCCTAAAGGACAAAATATTTGCCTATTAACCCCTATAGGTGGCCGGCCATCATGGGTTGCTTGGAGACCAAGTTTGCTTACCTCATCATGCTTATGTCACCTTGCTTACATCATCATGGTAATTTCTTAAAATTACACTTTGGCCCCTAAATGCAAAAATATTTGCATTTTAGTCCCTCAAGTAACCGGCCATATATGTTAGGTGTCATCCAAGGATTTTTTTCCCACTTTTCTTTAATCAATAATGATGTCATAAATCCAAGATAAGGTGATGTCATCATAAGGCCTCGTTTTGCTTGTTACTTAATATGCAGTCCATTTTTATACTAACACAGATATTTCCAATACTGTTATTAACTAATAACAGTATTGTACACTGTACTACAGTCCAAAATTCATCTGTGTAAAAATGAACTGAATAAAATTTTTCTTATTTCTTGAAACCTTTCTTGCCCTTCGTATCTAAATTGGTGTGCTTGATTTTTCTAGGGTGGTCTCATAGCTTATGCTTACTTATTCGTCCGTAATGGAGGTTTTCCACAGTATAATTCTATACTGCTTTGCCGTATCTCAGCACCTTCATCTATTTGACCTTCCTGGTCAACCTTTGACTTTTTGGTCAACTTTGACTTTTTCGGTCAAATTTTAACCAACATGAAATCATAGGATTTTTCTTCCCTTTTTGCCTAAAAGGCCTTATGCTTGGCTAAGTAATCTATTATTGAGTCTCGTAACCGCTTAATCGAGAACTCAAACTTATACTGATATTTAACTCAGATCGTGAGTTTCATATCGACTTACAAGATTCAAACTTGGGATTTTCCTTATCTAAAAGGAAATCATAGGTTCATAAAATCTGGGTATTACAGCTTAGATATTAATTTAAAAAAGAAGCACAGAAGAAGCAGAAAACGAAAAGGAAAAATTACAAATAAAGGAAAAAAAGGGAGTGAATTTGGAGATAAGCAATTAGACAAATGTAGGATTGATAAATGTATTCGCATTTAAATTAAATTAAATAGTTAGACAAATGTTTCTTAAAAGTTTATCGATTTAACAAGAAATTTGAATAAGAAGTTTGTTGGGGAATTAGTTTGTGACCTAATTCAATCCCCGAGAATGAATAATAATCAAAAAAGAAAATCGCTGACAAAAAGACATAAAACTTTTTATACAGGTTCACCCATTTAATGACTACGTCCTATTTTTATGGCCGCTACATATTCCACTTTGACAATGATTGATAAATTACAAGAGATTACAAGAGATTTCCAATAGATTACAAGAGATTCTCAATCTGGAAAAGGAATAATATTTAAAAAAAAAAAAACTTATGAAGTCAAGAAGAAATATCAGCAACTAGGTCATCAATGCAAATTTAGCATTCGTTTTGATTGATACGTTTGAATTGAAATATTTAGATTGACATTATTTGATTTTTCAAAAATTAGTTAAAAAACTTACTGACTTTTAATGAAACAAATACAAAAATGAGTTAAAATTTTTTTTATTGGACTTGGTGAACCAAATGGGGGCATAATCCTACCGCCATCCAATTAGGACTAAGCCTCATGTCTTCTAGTATTTCTGTTACAGTTGGTTCCCCCCTCAATCGTCAATTGTCCCTAATAATAATAATAATTTGAGCAAAATAATTTACCATTGACGGATTAACGTAGAGAAAGTAATTTGTCATTGGCAATTCTAGGTGTGTTATCATTCTATTTTAAGTAACAATTTTCATTATTACTACTAGTCATAACCATCATGCCCTATTACCGACAGCATAAAAGTTGTAGTATTGATTGTTTTTTACTGAATATTTACTACGTCAGGAGTCGTTTAATGAAAGTGGTTGTAATTTTGATATTGTAACAGTTTCATGATTGACCTTTCCAGCTGTATCAAGAACCAATTTTATTACGTGATTTTCATTAAAACTATGAGTAATTAAAGGACCGTTTGAGGTAACATTTGAAGATGGAATATTACAAATTAAATTGAAAATATATGTTTCGAGTGAGAACTTTTGAAAAAATTCAGCGATATAGAAAATAATAAAAAAATTTAAATTGTGTTTGGAAAAAAATGCAAAATATATTTTATTTTGTTCATCTCGTTGTTGTGAGTATTTTGACATAAGAATCATCTCATTTTGATTTGAAACAACAAATTTATGGACTTTTAAAATTTGAGATTTTTAAAAATGGAAAAGACAGAAAGGAAAAGATGTAGAATTGAGAGTTTCATATCAGACGTTAAAATACCATTTGAAAACTTCCATCCAATCTAAACCTAAAATCATGTCTTTTACTATTACTATCTAAAAACTTTTAGAGTTATTAATGTTTTTGAAAAAATTACTTTATTATTGATAGCCATTAACCGTTAAAAGTTAAGACAATCATATTCTTTGGTCATATTTTAAAAAAAGAGAAAGAAAACATTTCTTTGATTTTTTTGAAAAAAAGAAATACTTTATTAACAAATCTGGTCTTTATATAATAATTAATCTCTGTGTTAACATATGTTATAATCCATAAAGTAATTATGATAATTACCAATAGTAATTATAATATTAAGCAGCAATTCATATATATATAAATGTGAGTTTCTGTTCAACAGAAATATGATAGTGTAAGAATATGAGACCTTCAAAATCTGATGTATGGGCACTATATACAAATAGTATCCGAAATAATTTTTTTCTGACACGCCATTATGAAATTAACCCTTACCATTGCCACCAACGGTCCATTCAACTGACTCAATTTTCCAATGGAATCTGAGAATATACCAAATGTTTTAATTACCAAAATTTATATGGATGCGAACCTTGATTAATTGGCCGTACGGTACATGCATTAAATGCTGGCAAGAGTTTCAAGAACATTTTAACATGAGTTGATCTACATGAACCGATATATATCATACCCGATCAAGCACTTCAATATATTGCCTCAAATTCCTGAAAAATATATTTCCATTATTGAATTGCCTCATTTACTGCATCATTCATTTCTGGTTTTAATATAACTCTTGACATTTTACGGGAGCTCTCGTGTCCGGCATCCTATTTTAGCCGAACACGAGCAACAGCCTCCGCTCCCCCGAAACGAATGGCTACCGATCTCCTTGCTCTCTCTCTCTCTCTCAATTTCGCCGGAAACCATCGTTGACGGTGAGAGAGCTTGAGCTTCCTTCTCTGCCATTATCTCAGCCGTCGTCTGTCATTGATGTCGTCGGGGTTCGACCTGTCGAGCTTGTTCGAGAGCAAAAGGAAGGCGGCGTCGATGTTCACGTCGTGGTGCTCGGCGAGCGCGATCATGACAAACCTGGAGAGCGTGGCGAAGGGGCTGAGTTTCAGGGTGGTGAAGGTGAAGGACGTTAAGATGAGGCTGCAGGGATGCTCGGAGGGGAGGAAGAGAAGGCTCTCTGCCATCGTCTGCAGGTTGTCCTGCTCCTCCTTTCGAGTTGTGTCGTGCTCGTTCATGGCTTGTCCCGTTGGACCGTACGGCTACCGGATCCGTGAGCCTTCCTAACATTTTATGTAGAAAGAAAGAAGAGCTGTTTGGGGACTTTTTGTTTCTTCATCCATGTTATCATGCAGAGGTTTTGCTTTTAATCAGTAGAATTGAAACAGTGACTTTTTGGTAGTGTCTGGAATCAAAATTTTAAAATTACTTCTGAAATCAAAATAACTAAAACTGTTAAAATAAATATTGAATATATAAACTTAACCCTTGTACAAGTTATCGTTCAAATGAGCTTTTCCCGAATGCCTGTATTTTCTGGTTTCAATGGGAAGTTCTTTTTGAGATTGGATTTTCTAAGAGGTTATCTAAATACTTCAAAAAACAACATTTGAACTCATGATGTTAAAAATATAGCTTCTAGAAAACTCTATTAAATAAGTCCTAAATATTTGTCTCGGAAGAGGTCTTCATTATATATATTTTTATGCTAGTAATTTAGAACTTATCTAACCTTTAGCGCCTTGAGCAGTTTAGTTTTATGTTTTAATTCCAGTCTCCTCAACTTGAAGATAGATTGCTAATAATAGCGAGAATCAGAGTTCTATTTGTAAGAAAATAGATAACTAGGAATTGCAAAATTTATTCAAAAAGTTCATGGGAGAAAAAGTAACTCAAAACATAGCAAACAAGTGAACAAGGAATTCAGAATCCATGTAAAGGACACTAAACCATACACAGATAGACTACATTTCAAAACCAGTTTGCAACCACGGCGCCTTTGCATGTGTTTCAAGTAAACTTTTTAAACAATCACAACTGCGAAAATATATATGTGTATATGTATATAATGACACAATGATAATACGAACCAACAGTCAGAGTAAATGACTAGGAATCACGACAATGTTGCAGTAGTACTATTTCAACTTGAAGGAAAGCGAAATTAGGTAAATATGGCCCGGGAAAGATTAATATTTTGGTAACATTAAGGCGTCCACACTAAAAGAAGAACATGCAGCAAGTGCGCACATTTGCAAGCATTTTGGTTCACAACTGAGAAGCAACCATAAGATTTCCCAACCCCACTGCAAACTGCATCAGCTGCAACGCTAGGTCTGGCCTAACCTGCAATATTTATTTATTATAAAAATGGTGGTGACAGGAATTAGTAGATGACTTATACATCACAAATTTATGCGATGTTTAACGTGTAACTAAGCAATCGTATATATGTTTCATTACTGGTTTTAACTGGTCAATAATTCACATAAACCTCTTGCAGATAATTACACAGACACCAACGTAGTCTTAAATCATAACTTTGACTAACTTTGTATCAAAGCATATCTTATGATTTGCAGGAAAAAAAAAAGATTTTAAAAGAAGATGGTTAATTAAGTGAATCGTTATCATTGGAGTAATTATCCAAAGGGATCGATTTTGTCGTCCTACACAGTGCAGCACTAATACAGATAGTTCAAATCCTATAAAATATATACATATATATATATATATATATATAATCATCAAATTCAAACCAACTTTCAACAGGCAAGGTAAGGGAGTAATGCATAGGAATAATTGCAATAAAGCCCCTGCACTTTGTCAAAATACAACTTTGCATCCAGTGTTGAGGAGGTAAAATAAGAAAAAAACAATTAGACATAACTAGACATAAAATCTTATATTATATTTGGTAAAAGAGATGGAAAATAGAAAAGAAGTGAAGCGATATTAGTGAGAAAATGGGAAAGAAAGGAAGTAGCTTTTCTTTCATATCTATTGTTCGATTTAAGAGAGAAAAAAAATAGAAAGAAAATGTTTGAGCCAGATTATTTTACATTTATACCCTTATGTAAGGGTAAAAAATGTGTTTGACAAATCTTAATGATTTATCTTTGTTGGATTTTTTTTTAATTTTGTTTGCTTTTTCTGTTTTTATAGTTTTTGTTTTGTTATTTGTTTTAGAATTGTAAATTAAAAGATTAGTTGTGATTTATGTAAAAAAAAAAAAAAGGTTTTTGTTTTGTCAAATGTTATATTCCTTTACTCTTCAAACTTAAAAAAAAGGATTTGCAAATTTGGGCTCCATGATTTGTAATTTTTTTTTCATTCCTTATTTCTTCTCTCTCAAACTAGAATCCCCATCCCCTGTTCAATTTTTGTTGTCTTAAATAATATCTAATGAATAATACTATACCACACCATCTGAAAAATTTTAAAATATTTTATAACTGATTTTTTATATATTAAAATCTAACTTCTTTTAATACTGTGTCAAAATTTAATTGGTCAGATACAATTTGGAACACCAAAATTACATAGGAAATGTCAATCCATCAAACTACACAACCTTCCCTTTTCGTTCTCTCCAAAATATGTACTCCAATTTATTTCCTTTATTTTTTTACGGTCTACCACACTTGGCTATTAATGGCGGTTAATGTGTAACCACATATATAAAAAGGCATTTATTTTCAACAAGGACGGAATCATTTGAAAAAAAAAAGTTTAAACTTTGAGAGCTCGTACCTGGGTCCTTCTAGATCAATAGCCGTTTGGTCTTTGTTAGGAGCCAGCAGTTTGCCCCGGTATTTCAGAAAAGAGATGTGTAAGATAGGAGAAGTTTTATTTAGTATAATGATGACATAGAAGGCAACTGCAGCAATAGTCCCAGGCAAACTACTGTGATCACTCTGAGGTTGCGTCTCGGATAACACCGCTTCTGTGCCCGCGGAAAATGCGAACATGCACATAACGAGGGATAAGAAAGTCAAGAAGGATGGCAGTCGAACGGAATATATAAATGAGGAAGGGGACAAGCTTGAACGCATTCTCAATGAAATGTGTATCAACATTGAGGCTGCCGAGCAACCAAAAGCAAGTGAATCGAATACTAAAAACTCTTTGAAAGAGTCGCTTTTCCTCAACATTGCCAAGCCGTTAGAACCATTGTATCCCCGGGCATCGTCATGGCAGCTGTAAATGTAATAGATGCTATGATCGTGGTTACCACTAAGTTCAATTCTGCCGCAACTTTCCCAGCATTTTCATACTTCGTTTCTTTGCTTTCGACAGGTGCCTCACCATTCGGCTGAGGCATTCTTGTCTCGTAATTTATTCGAGTTATTTCGTGGTGGTCATTTTTTGTCTGATTCCCTGGTGCTGCAGCGCCTTGCAAACTGTTCAGAGGATGGAGTTCTCCATTGCATTTCATTCTGATATTAAGCTGCCATATTTACCATGAGCGAATTGTTAGTATTAATGGTGCCAAATACAACTTACATACATATGCTCTCCACTTCTTTATTTCTCTTATACAAATTTTATAGAACGTAATAAGAGCGATCTTGGTCAAATATTAAATTTAAGTTGACCAATTCATTTTTAGCCGTCTACTCTCTTCAATGAATTGGCAGAAAATATGTTTCTTGTACACTACTCTAAATCGAAAGGTCCTTAAATTTAGCGTCCAGTACTATACCTTTTGAAAAAGATCCAGTATGCTTGATCCATCCATAATGTCAAAAGCGGTCATCCCCAACTTATTGATCATTCGCTTATTCGTTCTGCTATCATTGAGGAGAGTTAATATAATTTCATAATGCCCTTGGAGACAAGCTAGATGTAGAGCAGTGTTTCCATCCTTGTCTTGCTCGTTTAAAAGATCAGTGAAAGCTTTAGTTTTCAACAAAGTCTTTACTACAGAAACCTGTTTATGTTCCGCAGCAACATGGAGGGCAGTCCTTCCTTTCTTGTCCGACAACTCACAGACATCTGGACAGTTTTGGATGAGTGTTTTTATCACTTTAATGTGTCCGTTCCTTGCCGAAATGTGAAGTGCAGACATGCCTTCTCCGTCCACGATGTAGGCAAGAAGACTTTTGGCTTGTAAAAATCCTTCTATGATTCTAGACTTTCCCATGTTTGCGGCATAGTGATGAGGCATCCATCCAATCTCATCTTGTATCTCTAAAATGTCTGGACCACATTTTCTCAGCACATCTTCCACAGAATCTGAAAACAAATGCAAAGAAATTGCACGTTAATTATGCTAAATTATATCTGATCTGCTGTATGAAGAACTAAAATATTAATCCTTTTCTTGTCCAAAAACTGGAAAAGATTAAACCAAATCCACTCTAATTGGAGTGAGATTTTAAAAGGACATAAAACTATTTTCTTTATCTCTTTTTTCCTTCTGAGTTCTAATAAAGATTGTAATAGAGTTAGGTTTGGGTTAGGCCGTTTGGTTTCAGTGGATGGAAGCTCAGGGCCTCTTCAGATTGCATACATATTTCCGAATTGAAAATTTTTCTTATTTCAAATAAGAAAATCATTTCATTTTTGAGAATGATATAGCATTTGAATGTGTGAAAAAAATTACTACTTAAAAACAAAAGGAGTCTAAATTTTTTTTTCTTTGGAAAGTTATAAATGAGAAAAGGAGTTTATAACTAAATAATCTTTTTTTAATAAGTTTTATAATAAATGACTCACATTTTTAAAAATTAGTTAAAAACTTAAGTTTTTAAAAATTAGTTAAAAAGCTTTTTTTTCCCCCTTAAAATGGTTAAATCAATTTTATAAATGATAAATTAGTACTTTTATATTTTATAGTAATTAATCATTGATTGACTGTTGATCAGTCACTAATTGGCCACAGTCAATCACTGATTGACTGTCAGTTAATTATTGATTGGCTATCAATAAATCACTGGATATGATAATATAACTCACAAATTTTTGTAGTCAATTACTAATTTACGATAAATAAGTCACCGATTAAACATTAGTTAATTACTAATTGACCTGGTCAATCATATATTGACTATCAGTCAATCATTGATTGGTAGTCAATCACTAATTGCCTATAGTCAATCATTGATTGACCATATTAAAAAAAAATGCCAACTCTATCTCCCTCCCCTAACCCCCACCTGTGATCATCACATCCTCGATTCTCTCTCTCCCCCTCCCCCACCCTGCCTCTCTCCCTCTCTCTCTTTCTCTCCATCAATCTACCTATGCTAACTTTGTGAAGTCACTGTCATCACCTTGTCGTCATCCTCATCTCTATGCATCCCATTGGTGGTGATGAGATCGCGACCGCATTCAGATCTTGAAGGCAAGGAGATTGCGACCTTGCCGAAACTCCACAAATAACAAGCTACAGATTCCGTAGTCACATAGCTCGAGATCGCCGTTAGCTTTGCAATCGCTACCTTAACGGAACTCCACGAACGACAAGCAGCCATATTCGGTAATGGCCAAGAGAGAAATGTACAGAGGGAGAAAAAGAAAGTTAGGAGAGAGAGAAAGAGCGTAGGTATTTGGAAAAAAGAAAATTGATTAAACAAAACATAAACATTAGGTCATTTAACTAATTAAAAAGAAGTTGAGCTATCTATTATATATAATAAATATAGGCTACCCACTCTAATTTTCGAGAAAAAATTGGTGTTGTATATGGTATAATGGGAAAATAATTCTAAAAGATTCTAAAAGGATTCCAAAACGGTATTGCACAAAATTTATTTGAGGAGAAGAATTAAAAAGAAGTTGAGTTATCTACAATATTATATAATAAATATAAACTACACATCCTAATTTCCGAGAAAAAAATAGTGTTGATAATGATATAATGAGAGAAGAATTCAAAAAGATTCTAAAAGGATTCCAAAAAGGTGTTGCACAAAATTGTTTGAGAATGAGATACCATCTTTTTTCAAATTGAGAAGAATTAATAACAGAAAAAATTAGGAAAAACACTCCTTGTTATTTTCTCACCCATTTAATAAATGGGCATATGAAACAAAATAGTTTCAGATTTCGGTAAGGGTGGCTAGGGGAGGTGGGGCTGCTAGGAGCCCAGGACGCTGGCACAATCTGATGGGGAGGGTGGGATTGACTTTGTTTTGTTTTTGTTTTTGTTTTTTTGTTTTTTATGTTTTCAATTTAGGGTCAAAAAAATGAATTGGACATGCGATTAGAGGGAAAATCCCTCGTCTCTTGAAGTAAAATTTTAGGGTTTTTCTTAGATTTAATTTACATATAAGAAATCTGATGATTTTTTGCGAATTAGAAGAGGAACTCATGGAAGAAGCAACAAATCTTGTTAAACATCTCTCCCTTTCGTCCAAGTTCTTTGGAGGACAACTTCTGGGCCCCAAAAATAACGGAGGTTTAATGGATGCAGAAGGAAGGGAGTGTTTTTGTGACTTCTTTTGTTTAGATATGCTGTTTCATTTTTCTATTTCAATAACTGCCCCTTTTAATATTATTTTGATAACTTATTAATTTGTTTAGTAATTTTTAATATTTAATATTTTTATATAACTAAATTTATAACTTCAAATGATGTAGCATAACATTATTAGGGAATAACTAATAAGATAGGAAATTTAAAAGAGCAGATCTCGACTCTCTGATTGCGCCACTGGAAGGCAATGGAAGACAGGAAACTAAGGCAGCGAAAGCAATGAATGAAATAGTTGAAGAATGCAACCGCAAGTTTGAGTGCTAAAAGATTGTAGATTACTTTTTTTTGGGTCATAGTTATGCCATTACCCTATTTTCGTTATTAGTACAATGCAAACGAATTTGCAGTGAAAATTTCAACAATTCTGGGTTTTGATTTAGTGCTTTTTTTTTTTGGTGGATGTAATTTTTGTGAAAATATGATGAAGTTATACCTTCTTGTAAATTTTGTAAGTAATTGACCTGTATTGTTTTTTTGGTAGATATGCATTCTTTTTTTCTTGACATTTGATTTGGTCAAAGGGTTTTTAATGAGACATATTTGAAATTATATTCAAGAGAAGAGTTTCGGCTTAATTTTTTGAGATTGATCTCCACTCTCCAGCTACAAGGAGTTTTATTTTATTTTATTTTTATTATCCTTTATAGGTTTGTTTTTATTTTCCTCTTGTTTTATTTTCTTCTATACATTCTCGTATTTTTCTTTTTCATTAATAAAAAATAGAATAGATACGGGATGAGGGTGTTAAAGAGATGCCAACATAATCAGGATAATCGAGTACACCCGTTGATATCTATTACCATCATTTAGAAAAATTTTTTTGTGGAAATTCAAAACATAAGATTCTTTTCTTTTTCATTTTGGATTATTTTTTCATTTTGAAAAATATGTGCGGAAACTGAAATCAATGTAAACTGATTTTTTATAAAAATAAAGGATCCACTTTTATAATTGGAAAAGTCTGTGGTAGAACCTCTCCCAGAGTAACTACCAGTAGAGCTCCTTTTCAAATTGTTAAAATATAATCGAACGGTTGAAATATTGTTAGTTTATTATAATTATTATATACCTTACCTCATCTTACCCTTTCCCACCCAGGTCTTTTCCGTTGTTGGCGAACTCCCTGCTGCCGTTGGCAATATGCAGCCCCCAATGTGGGCGATCCCTAACACTGGTCCTCCACCCACCCAGACTATTCTTCCGGCCCCCCACACCCTAGGCCCCTTCTCCGACCCCCTTGGCTTGCCCACCCAAGGCCCCCTTGGGCACCTGCCCCCCCCCCCCCCCCCCCCCCCCCAATATGTGATCGACTTCCCCCTGGCGAGAGGAAAAAGAGATAAGAAAAGAGTGAGAGAAGGGGTAGGGGGTCGGGCCTCCCCTCGGCGACAGAAAAGAGAGAAAGGAGAAAAGAGAGAGTAGAAGAGAGACAGGAGGGGTGGGCTTCGTGGGTGGGGTGGGTAGGGGCACCGACGAGAGAAGAGAGAGATAGGAGAAAAGAGAGATAGGGTGGGGGGTCAGTCACGTTGGGGGGTCCCAACGTTGGGGCTGGGGGTGGGATTGGGGGGCCCAGGGGGTCGGAGGAGGGGCCTGGGGTTGGGGGGGCCGGGGAGGGGCTTGGGGTGGGTCGGGGGGCCATGGGTGGGGTCGCCGGTGTCGGGGGATTGACGACGTCGGGAGGGAGTTCGCCAATGGTGGAGAAGACCTGGGGTGGGAAAGGATAATATGAGGTAAGGTATATGATAATATGATACACCAACAACATCTTAACTATTTAATTAATCTTAACGGTTTAAAAATGAACTTTATTTTTACAATTATAAGATTCTAAAGGAAAGTCTCACTTAAGTGCAGCTGTCTCTCTTATAAGTTTTATGGGCAACATCATCAAAAGTCACAAACTTATCATCCAACGGCCTTCATTTTTGACCCCATCAATGAGAAAATTTTGGTGTACTCCATTGTAAAACTTCTCTAATTATATATGACATATTGTTTTTTGAAAACCTTGCAAATTTATTTTAAAATTTTATCTCATATATTAGTCTTATGATACAAAATAGTTTTTGGCCCATGATTTGCCGTAAGTTTTTTAATTTTTCAAATGAAAATAAAATGCCATTTTTATTATTTTATACCATCATTTTTTCACTTTAGAGGTGAACCGTTTTACTAATAAATAAAACTTATACTCATCTACTAGTTGGTAATTTCAAAGTCTGCAAACATTTTGAAAACAAACAAAAGTTTAAACACAAAAACTAAAAGAAAAAAGTAGAAATTAGCAGAAAAAAAATAAAAGTTGGTTGTAAAACGGTTGGCGGACAGAGAGACAGAGATCTGCATCCTCCCAGGATAAATAGAAGTGAACAAATTTTGGGGCAATATATAGTTTAAGGATCCCAGGTGTACAAACTTAAAAGTTTAAGAACTAAACGAGTAATTTACCTATCCTTTTTAACCAAATTCATGACAAAGACAATCTCTCTGCTATGAATGACTATGATAATCTTATGTGTAATTCTAACAAATTATTTGTACTGAAATTAAGTTGAGGGGAATTCAACTTACAAGATTGAGCTCGAATAACAGCTGCATGCATGGCAGTCATGCCGTTCCTTCCTAAGACAGAGCAATTGGGGAAAGTCTCCAAAATGGTGAGAGCAATTTGGTGATACCCTCCGTCCACAGCCATGAAGAGAGGGGACTCTCCTGTGTTGTTCTCGAAACAAGCCAAATTCGGGTCTTCTTCTATCAGTAACTTGGCAACGCCGTACTGACCGTTCTCCACAGCTTCGTGCAGTGCTGTGTTTTTCTTCTCATTCTCTATTCTCAGCAGATTTCTGTAGCATCCTTCGACATCTATCCCTCTCGCATGTTCTACTAGACGGGTTGCAAAATCCAATTTCCCTAACCTCGCGGCAATATGTAATGGTGTGTCGCCTCTCGCATTTTGTTCGTATGCCTTTGATGGGTAGTAAAGTAGGAAGGGATCTAGCTTCTCTGTGGGGCTTTTGTGGTACTTTACTGCAACATGAAAAATGTTGTTGCCTTGGCCCTTAGTTATCTCGTCAGGACTTAATTGATCGCCTGGGAAATGTTCCTTCCAACCATGTTCAAATAAGGTCCTCGTTGGAGTGTGGACAAAGTCTTCCATTTCAGCGTTTAGCCTAACGACAATAAAATGATACAGAAAAATAAAATCAAACAAAGAAACTGGATTTCAAGCAAAGTCAATAAGACTTTTCTTTGGTAATGACACAATATGTCAACAAGCATTAATAGGCAGGGTCTTTCTTACCAAAGGGGGAACGATCATGGAAAATTGATGATTTGAAACAAAAGTTAACGCAATTATGGAAAATCAACGGGGATTAGAGGATCATCTCATTGGGTAGAGGATTTTTCCAATCACAATTCCTATAGGTGAAGGAAATAAAAAACAATGTATGGGCAATGGGATCTTGCTTAATTAAGCCGGGAATTTTACGGTTGCAACCATGGACCCCAAACTTCAATCCTTTTAAGCAAAAGACCACTAAAACTCAGGTGTGGGTTTGGTTTTATGATTTGGCATGGGTTTATTGGGATACTCAAAATTCTTTTTGAGATTGCTTTTGTGATAGGCACGCCTTAACAAGAACACTGAAGAAGGAAACTCTGTGCATTATGTCTGGGTTCTCATTGACGCTGATCTTGCAAAAGATTTGGAATACATCGTCCTAGTGGAAAGAGCTGGTAGTTCGATTTTTACTGGATATTAGAACCTTGCAGAACCGTAGAGCTGGTAGTTCTACGCTAATGGCATTAGGATAGTTTCTCAATCTGGAACATGGAATAATAATAAAAGACTTATGAAGTCAAGAAGCAAGCTTAACAACAAAGCCACGGAAATATTAAACTACAATTATTAACTTAATTAATCCCACCGCCCATCCAATTAGGTCTAAGCATGACTTTGACGTACGACATTAAGTCAGCCAAGTTTCTAACCTTTAATATTGCAATTTCCACAACACTTTCCACGTAAAATATCCACCGTCCAATAATCCCTCTCAGCTACTACATGGACGGTGATGATCATTTGAATCTGAATCCTCATCACGCCCTTATGGGTCAGAAGGGTGCGTGCTAGTGGGTGGGAAAGGGTTGGGTGGTTATGATGGTGGGGTTGTCTGAATTTTTTGTTAAGAAAATTAAAAGTTTTGTTGTTTTATGATTTTTCTTTTCATAGTATTTTGAGTATTATTACGTCAAAATAAAGTGTTAATGAAGAAAAAAAATTATTGATATAGTTATTAAATGTGATGTAATAATACAAAATGCATGACTTCAAATGTAGGGTATATTTTTTAAATAAAATCAAAATATAGGGCATAAAAAGATAAATAAATCCAAAATTTTTCCTTTTAAGGATATTTTGAGTATTTTTAGGTCAAAATTATGTGTTGACCAAAAAGAGATATAAATATGTTTATTAAATATAATCTGATAGTATAAAAATATAAAATTTCAAAATGCATGCAGAGTATATTTTATGAAGAAAAGCAAAATGCATGATGTGGAAATATAAATAATTCTAATTATAATTCCAATACTAATTCCATTGTTCAACCAAACATTGCAATTAAAATAATCATTCAATCTATTCATTCGTTTTTAGAAATTATTATTCCAGTGTTCATATTCATATTCAATCTATTCAAATATTTTATTCCACCGTACGTATTCCTATTCCTATTCTTATACCTATCTTACTCTTGCATTCTATATATTACAAGATAAAGCAACAAGCGGAAAGCAAACACTAGAACTTCTAGGGTCAATATTACATTAACTCATGGAGGAGATGCAAATGAACGCAAAGGCGTACTACCACGCTTCGTCTGAGAGAGTCAAACAATCGGCAAAAGAGTCTTTCGACCAGATGGACAGCAACAAAAATGAACGAGTAAAAGTCGTCTAGTACTTGCCGTTCATGAACGTTACTTTTCATGCACTTGTGGCCAACAACCGAAATTTGAAATTTTAAGACACATTAGTTTAGCAAAATCATTCCATTTAATGATAAACTTTATATAATTGAGCATATATACATATTGTACATAAAGTGAGTTCTGAAAGTTCATGTATTTAAATGTCATAATTATTTTGCCATTCAAAAGTTGGTCAAGATACAACTTTCTCAATATCCTATAGGAAATGCTCTGCAAAAGCTTAACTTCATGATTTGAATATAACAATTTTTTTTTAATACATATGGGACTTACGACTACATAATAAAAAAAAAAAAATGAAAACACTTCAATATGGGAGTTCTTGTCCAGATTTTTTCTTTTTCACCCACTGAACTACTCGAACGGACAATGACTAGGAGTTGGAAATTAGTCTGTTATATTTCTTGGACATTCAAAAATCCAGACTCCGGATTGGCAAAATATTTTACTTCATCATGTAAGTTTTCAATAATAGGTTAAACACTTGAAACTAGTGTTTGTTTTGATGTAAATAAGTACTAGCTAGCTATAGCCTATATATGTAAGCAATCAAGTTGCGATTATCCATTTTTCATATATTATTATGTAAACTACCAACACACTATACTAATTATTTACTGGAAGAATGACAAGTGGTACTAATAATTGTCCAAAAATATTTTATCCAACAAATTATAAAAGAAGAAACATAAAATAATTTTCAAACAAATAGTACTATTAATTCTTTTAAATATATATATATATATATATATATATATATTGCTAATGGACAACGGTAATGGGATTAGGTTAGTTTCTCAATCTGGAACATGGAATAATAATAAAAGACTTATGAAGTCAAGAAGCAAGCTTAACAACTAAACCACGGAAATATTAAACTACAATTATTAACTTAATTAATCCCACCGCCCATCCAATTAGCATGCTTCAATTACATTGAAACCTATTAACTAACTCTTCTCATTTTATCATACACAACTCACTGAATTAAGAATTCAACCACAAATGTAAGCAAAATAAGAAAAGAGAAAGACAAATTACAAAGAAATCTCTTCACAAAAGCAAAGAACCAACAACTTGGAAAAAAAAAAAAAAAGAAAAACTTACTGTCTTTATCAAAAAAAAAAAAATTATCATTTAAACTTTAGTATCACATTACAATTTAGTAAATACGAATAACCAGCTTTCTGCCAAAAAAAAAAAAAAAAAAAAGGAACCCTCCCCAAGAAAGACAGATATTGACGTTTACTTTGTCCCACGACGAAGTCAATTACACTAGTCGTCCTCACCGTAAGTCATGAGCCGGCTTACTGGCTGAAAGATACGCTTGTATTAGACTACTTCTTTTCCTCAAATATATATATTTAGACGCACATATATATTATTATTATTATTTTATTAAGCTATGTCTGCCCCGACAACAATCTAAATTTTTGGACTAGATGAATATTTAAACTTGTTTTAAAATTTGTTTGTTGACACTATTGGATAAATAGGTACAGTCAGGGACTACAAATTCAGGAATCTCTTTAAGACGGTCAACTGAAACCGAGACAACCAATCTAACGGCAATGATGGCCGCGAAAAAAACTGTGAGTTCCCTTTTTCTTTTTAATTGGGATAAGTAAAAAATTAATTATCTGTTATTGTTATCGAAATAATTTCATATTGTTGAAATATATCTTTCCAAATTAAGTGACAATATAAAAATAAAAACATGAATTATACATATTTTTATTTTTTGAAAAAAACCACACGCAAACAAACACATAATTGAGTAAATTGCCAATTTTGGGTATTGTGTATGGTCGAATCACCGATAGCTAGATATTAGAAACTCCTTGAATCCTGGGAGTTTAGGGTGAATCATGTGATATACGAGAGATTTGTTGTGGCAATCGCGTGTTGTTTCATGATATTAAAAAAAAATTGAACAATTTTGTTAGGATCTTCTCGTGTTTTCATGAATGAAGAGTTTTTTTTCCCACCGTATTTCTTGATTTTTAGTTTGTTTTTAAATGGAAATGTCCTCATTTCAAGCGATAAAGTCTTCGTTTGAAAACAACTAATAGTTCAAGGTGGTTTCATATGTATCACAAACGGAAGGAACTAAATGAAAAAAGTTTCTTATGGATAGTATAAATGAAAACAGCTAAGATGAAAAACATCAAAAGATATATATATTTTTTTTTTGAGGCAATCGCAAGTTTATTTCATTTATTTATTTGCAAGGTTTTTTCAATCTTAAAGAAATTTAAATATACAAGAATAATTTTTAAAATAAAATATGAATTTATATGAAGTTAATTGATTATTATAAAGGATTTATTAGGAAAGATTACTATAAAAGATTTAAATGAAATATTTACAGTAATTTTAATTTAACAATAGGATAATACTTATTAAGAAAAAGAAACCTAAAATAAAAGGATGATATAAATAAAGTATCGAAATATCAAATTTTAATTGAACGAGTATATCATATAACCATGATGACGTGATACACCTGTTACACTAAATCATTTCTCATGTGTATATATCCTATCTTGTTGTCGGCAACCAAGTATTTATGGTTTTTTTAATTTCACCACGGAAAAGACTTTTCTTTGGTGTGTATTTTCACAAGAAATCATGATCACAATGATCATCTCTTGTGTGCTCTTTGTCGCAATCACTTCTTCTCCACTACTTTCTACTTCAAAAACCAATCACCTTAGACTCATTGCAGGATCATCCGTCACTGCTATCATTCGGTACACTAACCCTTTTTTTTTTTTTAAATCTTATTTATAGGTTTCTTAAATATAGTAAAGCACTGATAGCGTAGAAAATTAGTATGCTTCAATTACATTGAAACCTATTAACTAACTCTTCTTATTTTATCATACACAACTCACTGAATTAAGAATTCAACCACAAAAGCAAAATAAGAAAAGAGAAAGACAAATTACAAAGAAATCTCTTCACAAAAGCAAAGAACCAACAACTTGGAAAAAAAAAAAAAAAGGAGAAAAACTTACTGTCTTTATCATAAAAAAAAAAAAAATATATATATATATATATCATTTAAACTTTAGTATCACATTACAATTTAGTAAATAACAATAACCAGCTTTCTGCCAAAAAAAAAAAAAAAAAAGGAACCTTCCCTAATAAAGACAAATATTGACGTTTGCTTTGTCCCACAACGAAGTCAATTACACTAGTCGTCCTCACCGTAAGTCATGAGCCGGCTTGCTGGTTGAAAGATACGCATGTATTAGACTACTTCTTTTCCTCAAATATATATATTTAGACACACACATATATATTATTATTATTTTATTAAGCTATGTCTGCACCCACAACAATCTAAATTTTTAGACTAGATGAATATTTAAACTTGTTTAAAAATTTGTTTTTTGACACTATTGGATAAATAGGCGCAGTCAGGGACTACAAATCCAGGAATTTCTTTAAGACAGTCAGTCTAATGGCAATGATGGCTGCGAAAAAAACTGTGAGTTCCCTTCTTCTTCTTAATTGGGATAAGTAAAAAATTAATTATCTGTTATTGTTATCGAAATAATTTCATATTGTTGAAATATATCTTTCCAAATTAAGTAATATTATAAAAATAAAAACATGAATTATACATATTTTTATTTTTTGGAAAAAACCACACGCAACACACACATAATTGAGTAAATTACCAATTTTGGGTGTTGTGTATGGTTGAATCACCGATAGCTAGATATTAGAAACTCCCTGAATCCCGCGAGTCTAGGGTGAATCGCGTGATATAGGAGGGATTTGTTGTGGCAATCGTGTATTGTTTTCATGATATTTAAAAAAATAAATTTGAACAATTTTGTTAAGATCTCGTGTTTTCATGAATGAAGAGTTTTTTTTTCCCCGTATTTCTTGATTTTTAGTTTGTTTTTATGTGGAAATGTCCTCATTTCAAGCAATAAAGTTTTCGTTTGAAAACAACTGATAGTTCAAGGTGGTTTCATATGTATCACAAACGAAAGGAACTAAAAGAAAAAGTTTCTTCTGGGTAGTACAAATGAAAACAGCTAAGATGAAAAAACATTAAAAGATTTTTTTTTTTTTTTGAGGTAATCGCAAGTTTATTTCGTTTTATTTATTTGCAAGGTTTTTTCAATCTTAAAGAAATTTAAATATACAAGAATAATTTTTAAAATAAAATATGAATTTATTTGAAGTTAATTGATTATTATTAAGGATTTATGTGGGAAAGATTACTATAAAAGATTTAAATGAAATATTTATGATAATTTTAATTTAACAATAAGATAATACTTATTAAGAAAAAGAAACCTAAAACAAAAGGATGATATAGATAAAGTATCGAAATATCAAATTTTAATTGAACGAATATATCATATAAATATGGCATGGTACACTCGGTATACTAAGTCATTTCTCATGTATATATATCCTATCTTGTTGTCGGCAGCCAAGTACTTATGGTCTTTTTAATTTCACTGCGGAAAAGACTCTTCTTTGGTGTGTATTTTCACAAGAAATCATGGTCACAATGATCATCTCTCGTGTGCTCTTTGTCGCAATCACTTCTTCTCCACCACTCTCTGCTTCAAAAATCAGTCATCTTACTCTCACTGCAGGATCATCCGTCACTGCTATCATTCAGTGCACTAACTTTTTTTTTATTGGTTTCTTAAATAAAGTAAATAACTGATAGTGTAGAAATTTAATATGCTTCAACTACATTGAAACCAATTAACTAACTCCTCTTTTATCATACACAACTCACTGAATTAAGAAATCAACCACAAATGTAAGCAAAATAAGAAAACAGAAAGACAAATTACAAAGAAATCTCTTCACAAATGCAAAGAACCAGTAACCGGGAAAAAAAAATCTTCTGTGTTTATCAAAAAAAAAAAAAAAAAAAAAGAAAATTATGCTTGAAACTTTAATATCACATCACAATTTAGTTAATAAGAATAACGAGTCTGCCAAAGAAAACTCTTCCTTGCCTCCCTGATAAAGACAAATATTGACGTTGCTTTGGACCAGCTTGTTGGCTGAAAGACATTCATGTGTTAGACTACTTTTCCTCACACGCACGCACACACGCACACGCACGCACACACACACGCACACACACACACACACACACATACACACACACGCACACGCACACACACACACACACACACACGCACACACGCACACACGCACACACACGCGCACACACACACACACACACACACACACACGCACACACACACGCACACACACACACACACACACACAATTCCACGCACAAAAGAGTCAAAAACCAGCTGTGACTATGGGTTGGGCTAAAGCTTCTTCTTCTTCTTCTTCTTTTTTTTTTTTTTCCTGAAGGTTGGGCTAGAGCTACTTAATCAACGAATTGACCAATGAGCTCATGCTCTTACCGAATCTTACAAAAAAACACTGTTATTTTTTGGAATAAATTTTTATTCTTATTTTTAGGTAATTGTTAAATTGTCCCTGAATTATTTTAAAAGCATTGCTTTAGTCCTTACATTTTTCATTTCATAATGAAGTTCCAAGATTCTTTTCTTCTTCTTCTTTTTTTTTCCCCCTTGTTGTACCATTGGTCAGATTGGTGCCTAGCTTTAAATTGTTAAACGAATTCATCACGTGAGCTATACATCGCCTAAACTTGAATGGGACTTCTTAATAAACTAGGATTAATTTCGCTTTTAGCACTTCTGAAATAAATAATATTAAAAACAGTATTACTTTTTGTCCCCTTCAATTTCAGCACTTAATGTGGGACCCAGTAGCATTTAATGTATATCAAATTACAGGTTTACCCTCATCTCCTACAAACTCAAATATCTCTCTCCCTCGCATGGTCCAAAAAAGTTTTTCAAACCAACATCTACAGTGTTTTAGAGAGAGAAAACTGAAATATAGAGAGAGAAAGAGTCACCACCCACCGGAAATTTATTTCTTTTTTCACTTTTCCGCCTAGGCCCCCCACCTATTTTGAAACCCAAATCTTCATATAATAGAGATAAACTTCCATTTACAGAGAGAAACTTCCATCGAAAGTTTTTTTTTTAATCTCATATTTTTTTGTCATTTTTTGAGTAAAGGTCATAACCATTATGACCAGTTTTTTTTTTAAATTAATTTTTGGTCATTTTTTAGTAAAGGTCATAACCATTATGACCACCCGGTCATAACCGTTATGACCAGTTTTTCTTTAAATCTAATATTTTTTACTATTTTATTGTAAAGGTCATAACCATTATGACCACCCGGTCATAACCATTATGACCAGTTTTTTTTTATTTTTTAAATTAATTTTTGGTCATTTTTTAGTAAAGGTCATAACCATTATGACCAACCGGTCATAACCGTTATGACCAGTGTTATTTATTTTTTTAATCTAATATTTTTTTATTCTTTTTTAGTAAAGGTCATAACCATTATGACCACCCGGTCATAACCGTTATGACCAGTTTTTTTTTTTTTTTTAAATCTAATATTTTTTACTATTTTTTAGTAAAGGTCATAACCATTATGACCACCCGGTCATAACCGTTATGACCAGTTTTTTTTTTTTTTTTTTGTAATCTTACATTTTTTACTAATTTTTTGTAAAGGTCATAACCATTATGACCACCCGATCATAACCGTTATGACCAGTTTTTTCTTTTTTTTTTTGTAATCTAACATTTTTTACTATTTTTTAGTAAAGGTCATAACCATTATGACCACCCGGTCATAACCATTATGACCAGTTTTTTTTATTTTTTTTTATAATCTAACATTTTTTACTATATGTTAGATTACTATTTTTTAGTAAAGGTCATAACTATTATGACCACCCGGTCATAATCGTTATGATCAATTTTTTTTTTTTAAATCTAAGATTTTTTACTAATTTTTAGTAAAGGTCATAACCATTATGACCACCCGGTCATAACCGTTATGACCAGTTTTCTGTTTTTTTTTTAAATCTAACGTTCCCCAACAGTAAATGATGGGATTTCTCTGCAGGAATTTAATGCCTACGCCTCGGTTTACGTGTACAGTTATGACCGCTCGGTGATCTCCGTTATGACTGTTATCATCCTATTGTGATAAGGTTGTTGTTATGACCACATGATGCTTTAATTTAGTTTTTCCCTTCATGCTAGACTGACTAGGGTTATGACCCCCTGGTCACTATGGTTATGACTAGGGGCACCGCTATGTAAAAAAGCTTTTACCCTGGTCACAATGGTTGTGACCGAGTGGTCACAACCATTATGATCGCAATCCGTGGTTATTATCTATTTTTTAAAAAAAACCGTGGAAAACAATTGTTAAACCTCTTAATATTATTATATTATTAATGGTAACTTTACACGCAAACCGAGGTGTAGGCATTAAATTCCTGCATAGAAATCCCATCATTTACTGTTGGGGAATGTTAGATTTAAAAAAAAACAGAAAACTGGTCATAACGGTTATGACCGGGTGATCATAATGGTTATGACCTTTACTAAAAAATAGTAAAAAATCTTAGATTTAAAAAAAAAAATGGTCATAACGGTTATGATCGGGTGATCATAATGGTTATGACCTTTACTAAAAAATAGTAAAAAATGTTAGATTACAAAAAATTAAAAAAAAAACTGGTCATAACGGTTATGACCGGGTGGTCATAATGGTTATGTCCTTTACTAAAAAATAGTAAAAAATGTTAGATTAAAAAAAAAAACAGAAAGTTGGTCATAACGGTTATGACTGGGTGATCATAATGGTTATGACCTTTGCTAAAAAATAGTAAAAAATGTTATATTACAAAAAAAAAAAAAAAACTAGTCATAACGGTTATGACCGGGTGGTCATAATGGTTATGACATTTACTCAAAAATGACAAAAAAATATTAGATTAAACAAAAAAACTTTCGATGGAAGTTTCTCTCTGTAAATGGAAGTCTCTCTCTTTACATGGAAGTTTATCTCTATTATATGAAGATTTGGGTTTCAAAATGGGTGGGGGGCTAGGCGGAAAAGTGAAAAAAGAAATAAGTTTCCGGTGGGTGGTTTGAAAAACTTTTTTGGGCCATGCGAGGGAGAGAGATATTTGAGTTTGTAAGAGATGAGGGCAGACCTATAATTTGATATACATTAAATGCTATTGGGCCCCACATTAAGTGTTAAAATTGAAGGGGACAAAAAGTGGTGCTGTTTTTAATATTATTTATTTCAGAAGTGATAAAAGTAAAATTAAAACTATCATATAATTTAAAGAATTTTAAAAAACTGATAAATCAATTTAATAAATGAAATGAAAAATCAAATAAAAAAATAAAAAATTGTAGTATTTGTTTAAAAAACAAAAACCAAAAACCAACAACTTTGAACTTCTTGTTGAAATTATGAAATTTAAATCTTAAATTTGATAGCTTAAAAAAAAAAACTTGAATATGAACTCTTAAAGTAGTTTTTGAAAAGTCAAACTTCAAAATAAAAATTTTAAGTATATCCATATGTAAAGTAGTTTTTGAAAAGTCAAACTCCAAAATAAAAATTTTAAGTATATCCATATGTAAAGGAATATGACATTTGCCCATCTTTTCCTTTTAAACTCAAATGATAAATGTGTAGAAAATTATATCCCTAGCTAAAAAAATTGCCTATTACGTACACTTTATCAAAATTTTTGGTCACCTGCTAAAAAAAGAAAAAAGAAGTTCTTTTTGTTTTTTTGTTTTTTTTTTTGTTTTTTTTTTTTGTTTTTAAGAAAATGCAAAAAGAGTAGTTAATATGGAAATGAAAGGGGAAAAGAAACATTTTAAAATAGGATAACGGAAGACTGTCGGTACCAACAATTAAGTGGGATTAATTTTGTTTCATCCCAATACTTTAATTATTCAAAGTTTAATCCAATAATTTATCGACAAAAAAAAAAAAAAAAAGCTCAATCCAATTATCTTACTCAATTTTTATTTCTATTAATTTTTAACAGAATTTTTGTTTGTTTGTTTGTTTTTTATTTTTTTTTACTTTCACCTCATTGGTCTTAACTAAATCACTATCAGATCGAGAATCTGATCCAATGGGTTCGTGCATGGCTGATTTTCAGTAGTCATTAGACAGTTATGGTCCAGTCCAGTCTGAAACTGTTTTTTGTGGTTTGAAAAAACACAGACTAGACCGAACCTTTTTCTACAAATAGAATTGGACTGTTTTAGAGCGATTTGGTCTTGTTTAAATTGCCGTTGTTTGCTTTCATTGGGCTTCGTTTTGGGTAAAAATTAAGAGTGATCCAACATTTTTTTTTTTTTGGTTGAGGTTCCTGGATTTTTTTTTTTTTTTTTTTTTTTTTTTTTACTTTTCAATATTCGTGGTCCTTTTTAAGTTATTTAAACATAAAAAATTGCAAATTCAAACATGCATGTTAATAAATACATATATTTCAGATTTTTCTAATTCAAATTGTTTAAATCAAAGTTAAAATAACTACAATATGTCTTCCAAATAATAAAACATAAACATATGTTTAAAGCCAAATGATCCCTTCAAAATTTTTATATATGTAAATATTTATACTCCCTTCTAACTTTTTTTTATATATGTAAATTTCTAATATAATGAAATTAAAAATATATATAATTAAGAAATGATCTAGTCTGCTGTAGACGGTTTCTCAAAATTCAAAGAATGGACTGTATCGTTTTTTAAACAGTACCTAAACCAATTTGAAGCCTTTTTTTTTTTTTTTTTTAAACTATTTCTTTGTGGAAACAGACCGGCAATCTAAAAATTACTGGATTAGTTTATTCTGATGATTTGTAGTTTTTCTTGCCCAACCCTCAGTCTTCATAAAGAAAATTCATAAGGTAATTCTAAAAGTTAAAAGTGGAATTTATAAAATTTTCAGTTAAGAGATAAGAAACTTACTTTATGAACAGCAACATATCAATTGGGAAAAGAATAGTGTTTGAAAAACGAGAAAAAAAAACTTCAAACGAGTCTAAAACTAACTATAGTCCATGAAAACGATGACATATATGTGTGTGTGTGTGTGTAGGGAAAATTCATAGAGTAATTCTAAAAGTTAAAAGTGGAATTTATAAAATTTTCAGTTAAGAGAGATAAAAAAACGTACGAGAATAGCTTTACAAACGACAACATATCATTTGGGAAAAGAGTACGTAGTGTCAATTTGAAAAACGAGAAAAAAAAACTTCAAACGAGTCTACAACTAACTATAGCCATGAAAACGATGACATATATGTGTGTGTGTGTGTGTGTGTGTGTGTGTATGTGTAGCTTATTACTTATAGAACAGAAACTTCACTGCAAGCTTGGCCGTAGGTATGAAAATCAACGCTTGAGAATGAATAGAGGACAAAGACCAAAATTGTAACCCGTGTAAGAGGTAACCCGGTAAAAGAGGAGAGAGAGAAAAAAAAAAAAAAAAAAGCTAAATATTTTTTTATTTTTTTATTTTTTTTGTTGAAGAGGGGTGTCGTATGGGGAGCATTGGTGGAGATTGGATGCGACGGAAGGTCTTTTTTTTTTTTTTTGGGCACTGAAACGAATGTAGCATAAGTCCACGTGGGTTTTGAGGTAGAGTAAGTTAATGGTTGAGGATTGATTTAATAAGGTAGATAGAGGGCCACGAATTGGGATTTTTTTTTTTTTTTTTATCACAGTTAAAAGTGGGGGATTATTTATATAAATAACTAAATTAAATTTTATAATTTAAAAAATATTTTTTTTTCTTTTGTTTACATGAATCTTTAAATTAATATTTATAAAGATCACATTATTCTTTCATTAAAAATTAAAAATTAAAAATAAATAAATAAATAATTAGTAAAATGGAAAGAAAAAATCTTTAAAAGATTTCAGATTAAGCAAGTCTTTTATATATAGAAGGAAAAAAAAAAAAAGTTCATTTTGCTGATTGAGGGACAGTACTTATTCGCCTCTATAACCTTTGCCTTTGTTCATGTAATTGTTTCTCTTTCCTTTCAGGGGCGGCTGATATTGTGTTTGCCTTTGTTCTTTGTGGTTGTTTGTCTGCTTAGATATTAACAAAAACAAACCGAAAAATAAAAAAAAATAAAAAAATAAAAACGAGGCAGAAAAAAAAAAGGCAAAATTAAAAATAATGGAAAAAATGGGAGTGAATTTGGAGATAAGTGATTAGACAAATGTGGGATTGATAAATGTATTGGCATTCAAATTAAATTTAATAGTTAGACAAATGTTTCTTAAAAGTCCATGGATTTAACAGGAAATTTGAATATGAAATTTGTTGGGGAATTAGTTTGCGACCTAATTCAACCCCCGAGAATGAATAATAATTTAAAAAGAAAATCGCACACAAAAAGACACAAGAATTTTTATACAGATTCAACTAATTGATTATTACATTCTGTTTTTACCACCATTTTAGATTCCATTATAATGATGATTGATAAATTACAAGAGATTACAAGAGATTTCCAAGAGATGCTCAACCTGGAAAAGGAATAATATTTAAAAAAAAAAAAAAAAACTTATGAAGTCAAGAAAAAAGATAAGCAAGTAGGTCATCGTGCAAATTTAGCATGCGTTTTGATTTGTAGATTTGAATTGAAATATTTGGATTAGAAGAATTTGATTTTTCAAAAATTAGTTTAAAAACTTGTTGAATTTTAAGAAAAAAGAGAAAAACGAGTTAAAATATCCCTTTGAATCGGTGAGAGGGCATAATCACACCACCATCCAATTAGGACTAAGCCTCATGTCTTCTAGTACCTCTGTTTCAGTTGGTTCCCCCCTCAATGGTCAATTGTCCCTAACTTATTGCAACAACTTGTTTCTCATTGATGGCTAATAATATCTTGCTAAGTGTGGTCCAATATTGGTTCTAAACATTTTCTTTCTTTCTGTCTTTCTTTTTAGGAATTTCTATGAAGTTTCTGGTAAATTTTTTTTATTTTTTATTTTATTTTTAGGAACTTCTATGAAGTTTCCGATTTATTTTGATTCTCAAGGAATAACAGGCTTATAATACTTTGCTTTTTACAACTCAAAATGTTAGAAAATATCCCTTTGCTTTTCGTCATTGAAGCGTTTGCTAATTTTAATGAACTGTTTTTATCATGTGCAATTATAAGGTTAGCAACAATATATGATTAGAATTGTAAAAGAACATTTTCACTTACAAATTAGTCATGTGACTTATATGATTGAAAAAGTATTCAAATTATAAGAAAGGATAATCTAAATGACTAATTTTGTGCCATCTCAAATTATATAGGATATAGTGACACAATTAATATTTTTTATGGATCAAATTTAAAATTATCCGAAAGTTTCTCATTAATTAATTATCAAAAGAAAGAAAAACCAAATAAAAACAAAACAAAACAAAACCCGACTTTGACGACCATAAGTCGGCCAAGTCTCTAACCATTATATTGCAATTTCCATGACGCTTTCTATGTAAATATCCACTGTAACCAATCATTCCATTGAATTAGTACGTGGACGGTGCGGATCACTTGAAGTGGAATTGTCATTAGTTGGAGCACGCTTGATGAAGTCTTATAAATGATCCTTTCAACCACGTGCCGGATCTAATCTCTAAGTGCAAAAAGAAAGTAGAATGATCAACAATCACAAAGCAAGAGGACAAAAAAAGCAACGTCTTTCAAAAAAAAAAAAAAAGTTGATGTTCTCTCCCCCTCGGTAATTTCCAAATGAAATGGACTAAACACATGAACCAAACAAGCCCCACCAAGGAAAAGCATCAGAAGCACCAATGCTGACCATTCACCAACCTAAAGAAAGCTTCAAGTCTATTTTCCTATGAAACTTATTCCAACAACTTGTTTCTCATTTATGGCTCATAATATCTTGCTAAGTGTGGTCCAACATTGTTCTAAACATTTTCTTTCTTTCTGTCTTTCCTTTTAGGAATTTCTATGAAGTTTCTGGTAAATTTTTTTTTAATTTTTATTTTGAGGAACTTCTATGAAGTTTCTGATTTATTTTGATTCTCAAGAAATAACAGACTTAAACACTTTATTTTTTACAACTCAAAATGTTAGAAAATATCCCTTTGCTTTTCGTCATTAAAGCGTTTGCTAATTTTAATGAACTGTCTTTATCATGTGTAATTATAAGGTTACTAACAATATATGATTAGAATTGTAAAAGAACATTTTCACTTACAAACTAGTCATGTGACTTATAGGATTGAAAAAGTATTAAAATTGTGAGAAAAGATAATCTAAATGACTAATTTTGTGTTATCTTAAATTATATAGGATAAAATGACACAATTAATATTTTTTATGGATCAAATTTAAAATTATCCGAAAGTTTTTCATTAATTAATTATCAAAAGAAAGAAAAACCAAATAAAAACAAAACAAAACAAAACCCGACTTTGACGACCATAAGTCGGCCAAGTCTCTAACCATTATATTGCAATTTCCATGACACTTTCTATGTAAATATCAACTGTAACCAATCATTCCATTGAATTAGTACGTGGACGGTGCGGATCACTTGAAGGTGAATTGTCATTAGTTGGAGCACGCATGATGAAATCTTATAAATGATCCTGTCAACCACGTGCCGGATCTAATCTCTAAGTGCAAAAAGAAAGTAGAAAGATCAACAATCATAAAGGAAGAGGACAAAAAAAGCAACGTCTTTCAAAAAACAAAAAACAAAAAAAAAAAGTTGATGTTCTCTCCCCCTCGGTAATTTCCAAATGAAATGGACTAAACACAGGAACCAAACAAGCCCCACCAAGGAAAAGCATCTGAAGCACCAATGCTCACCATTCACCAACCTAAAGAAAGCTTCAAGTCTATTTTCCTATGAATCTGCTTTTCATCTTATACTTACTCTAATGACGAGATAATTTGAAGGTATTACATAACAACTTGACTTGTTTTTTAATCAATCTTTTTTTTTTAAACTTAATTTCATTTTGACTTTATGAATGTATTCACATTTGATATATGACTCCAAGATGACCATCCGTTTTAAATGATCATGACATCAATAGTGGTTTAATAGTAGATTTATCAATTAATGTAATGATGGTACCTTCTACATAGTGGGTATGGATCATTTACTAGACTATTTAAGAGATTCGATTATATTGTCTTTGATACAATCTTGAAAAATACAAAGAATAAATAAGAGAATAAAAGATAGAATAAGGAGACAAAGGATTAATATAGTTTCATTCATGAATTATGAATAGAGAGAAGACTCATGAGTAAGGAACACTATAAATGAGATCTCGTATAAATACAAATTTACAAATAATCAAGAATCTTATTTCTTAATATAAAAATTAATATAAATAAATCTAAATCTCCTATATTATAATTATTTAATCTATAAATTAAAAAGAATCGTAAAGAATAATTTTTATCAATTTTTGGTGATCATATCAAATATCAATAATGTTATGTTGCTTTTAACAGTCAACACCCAAGACTTCCAAGTCAACTATCAAAGGAAAAAATAAAAAGTTTTCCAAGTCACCATTAAATAATAAAAAATAATTAAAAAAAGGAAGAAAACAACAACAGCAGCTTCTATGTCGCCACCGGAAGCGACTGCATCATCTTTAACAAGTTTGGTCAACAATGACTGCTGAGTGATGTCTTGTTTTTATTTTTGTTTTTCAGCAATCCATTGAAAGAAAAGCGACTAAAAATCAGCAAAGAGCATATTAATTAGATACACAAATCTTGTTCTACCGACCACAATAGTATAGAATTTTACTACAATCCATTGAAAGAAAGCAGCTAAAAAACCAATTCCAACCAAAAATCTTCAAAACTCTTCCCCTTATTATATATATATTAATTGAAATCACGTGCGACAGTATTGAATATTTATTTTATAAATATATATGTTAAAGTTTTTAATAATATAATTTTTTTATGTTGGTTCAAAAGAAATTATTTTCTGACAAAGATAAAGCTGTCACAAAAAAATTGAAATCAAATACATATTTAAAAATAAATTTTTATCGGAACAAATTTAATTAAGAAAGTAAATACTTTTAAAAAAATTATGTAAATAAAAAAATAAGAGAATTAAAAAAGACAAGTTTAAAAAAGTTATTAAAGAAAAAGAAAAAAAAAAGATATCATTACAAAAAGAAAAAATAATTTTACTAGATTTTTAAATAGTATTTTTGAATAACTTCACTGTTTTAATATATTTATAAACATATGTATGTATAAAAAAATTATTTAATAGATTGAATATATCACATCATCGTATTTATATGGTATACCCGTTCAATTAAAATTTAATATTTAGATACTTTATCTCTATTATCTTTTTATTTTATATTTATCTTTCCTTATAAGTGTTACCTTAATTATTACATTTGAAATACAATAATAGGGTATATATATTTCAACACCTTTTAACATAGAAATTGAAAAGAGATTAATAAAAAAAGAAATTGAAAAGAGCATGCTTTTAAAATCTATTGAATTTTTTTTTTCCCTTTCCTTTTATTTAAGAAAGAAGGTTTTGATTAGTTGTTTTTCATGATAGTGAAAAAATATTTTTGAGCAATTTGGTTAGGATCTTCCCGTGTTTTCATGAATGAAGAGTTTTTTCTTTTTGTTTTTGTTTTTTTTCCCCCTTTGTATGAGGAAATGACCTCATTCAAGCAATAAAGTCTTCGTTTGAAAACAACTAATCGTTCAAGGTGGTTTCATATGTATCATAAACGAAAAGAACTGAAAGAAAAAAGTTTCCTATATACAGTATAAAAGAAAACAACTAAGATGAAAAAACATCACAAGGTTTTTTTTTTTTTTTTTGAGGTAATCGCAAGTATTTTATGTTATTTTATTTATTTGCAAGGTTGTTTCAATTTTAAAGAAATTTAAATATATAAGAATAATTTTTAAAATAAGATATGAATTTATTTGAAGTTAATTGATTATTATAAAGGATTTATTTAGAAACGATTACTATAAAAGATTTAAATGAGATATTTACGGTAATTTTAATTCAATAATAAGATAATACTTATTAAGAAAAAGAAACCTAAAATAAAAAGATGATATAGATAAATTACTCAAATATCAAATTTTAATTAAACAGATGTATCATATAAACACGATAACGTGATGTATCTGATACATTAAATAATTTCTCACGTATATATATCCTATCTTGTTGTCCGCGGCCAGGTACTTATGGTCTTTTTAATTTCACTGCCGAAAAGACTTTTATTTGTTGTGTATTTTCACAAAAATCATGGTCACAATGATCATCTCTTGTCTAATCAATTCTTCTCCACTACTTTCTGCTTCAAAAAAACAATATTACTTTCATCGCGGGATCATCCTCACTGCTATAATTAAGTACACTAACCTTTCCTTCGTATATTTGTAGGTTTTTTTAAATAGAGTAAATCATTGATAACACTTAAATTTAGTGTGTTTCAATTATATCAAAACCTATTAAATAACTATTCTTTTATGAGACACAACTCACTAAATTAAGAAATCAACCACAAATGTTAACAAAATAAGAAAATAGAAAGACAAATTACAAAAAAATCTCTTCACAAAAGTAAAGCACCAATAACCGGGGAAAAAAATCTATTGTGTTTATAAAAAATAATAATAATAATAATAATAATAATAATTAAGAGAATTATTCTTGAAACTTTAATATCACATCACAATTTAGTTAATACGAAGAACCAGCTGTCTGCCAAAGAAAACTCTTCCTCGGAACCTTCCCTAATAAAGACAAATATTGACGTTTGCTTTGTCCCACAACCGAGTCAATTACCCAGTCGTCCTCACTTTAAGTCACGTACCAGCTGGTTGGCTGTAAGACATGCATGTATTAGACTACTTCGTCCACCGACATTCTTCCACCGACACAAGAGTCAAATACCAGCTGCGACTATGGGTTGGGCTAAAGCTACTTATTCTTCCTTTTTTGTTTTTAAATTTTATTTTATTTTATTTTATTTTTTCTGAAGGTTGGGACAAATGTTGACGTTTGCTTTGTCCCACAACCAAGTCAATTACCGTAGTCGTAGTATTTGTTTAAAAAAAAAAAAAAAAAAGAAGACCAAAAGCTTTGAACTTCTTGTTGAAATTATGAAATTTAAATCTTAAATTTCATTGCTTAAAAAAAAGAAAACCTTACTTTTTGAAAAGTCAAAATCGTTATCTAAATCATTGCCCTCTCTCTCCACTTTTAAAAGGTTTGATATTAGATGAGTTATTTAGCAAAGGCCAACAAAATGGAGATATTCCAAATTTCTCTTATGTTAGTTTCTCCTTCTCTATTTAAAAAAAAAAAAATTAACCCTCCTACAAGGGATTGTTAAGTAATTTTTTTTTTCCTGAATTGCTTAATTTTGTCAGATATTTGTGTTAACCACTAATTATAATACTATGTAGTTTGTTCTAACGTTAGATTCATGTTTTTTTTTTCTTTTGGTTTAGATGTCCATGGAAAATTAAGTATATGTTTGACACCAAGGTTTAGATCATATTTTAAAACTATATTTTTGTCTTGTTTTTTTTAAATTCAACCTCAGTTTTACTGTTTATAATTACAGTTATAATTTTGTAACTCAAGTTTTGAAAGTCCATAATATTATATATATAAATCTAAATGAGATGATCTTTTTTTTTATGCATAAAATTTCGATGCGAACAAAATAAGCTCTATATTGATTTTTTTTTCCAAACACATTTTAAATTTTTATATTTTTTGAACTCCAATAATTCAAACTCCTAATCAAACTCACAGCTCAATTCAAACCCAAATTTTACAATCCAAATCTTGATACCAAACGCATGCTAAAAAAATAACTATTTATTGGAAAAATTATTCGGTAATATGATACACCCAGTTTAATGAATAATTTCTCCTATTTGTTTCGAGAATTCAAAGTTATGTTGCGTACCCATTAGTCAAAGCATTCAAGAGGCTTATTTCCATTCATATCTTTGGAATTTTGTAAGGATCCTTTTGGTTTCTGTCTCTGGCTAATAATCATGATTTTAATCATGATTTCTCAATATCCTATAGGAAATGCTCTGCAAAATTTTAACTTCATGATTTGAGTATAACATTTTTTTATAATACATATGGGACTTACGACTACATAATAAAAAAATGAAAACACTTCAAGTATCAAATATGGGAGTTCTTATCCAGATTTTTTTCTTTTTCACCCACTGAACTACTCTAACGGGGTTGGAAATTAATCTGTTATTTTCTTGGACAATAAAAAATCCAGACTCCGGAGTAGCAAAATATTTTACTTCATCATGTATAAGTTTTTAACAATAAGTTAAACATTAGAAGCTAGTGTTTGTTTTGATATGAATAAATACTAGCTAGCTATAGCCTATATACGCAAGCAATCACTTTGCGATTATCGCTTAGTTCATATATTATTATAACACTCTATATTAATTATTTACTGGAAGAAGGACATGTGGTACTAATAATTGTCCAAAAATATTTTATCCAACAAATTATAAAAGAAGAAACAGAAAAATAATTTTCAAACAAATAGCACTATTAATTCTTTTAAAAATTAAAAAAAATATATATATATATACATATATATATACATATATATATATATATATATATATATTGTGCTAGTGGACAATGGTAATGGCATTAGGTTAGATTCTCAATCTGGACAATTGCAATTTCCACAACACTTTCCACGTAAAATATCCACCGTCCAATCATCCCTTTCATCTACTTAATGGACGGTGATGATCACTTGAAGCTGAATCCTTATCACGCCCTTATGGGTTAGAAAGAGCGCGCGGGTGGGAAAGGGAATTGGGTGGTTCTGATGGTGGGGTTGTCTGAATTAAATTAAAAGTTTTGTCGTTTTATGATTTTTCTTTTCATGGGTATTTTGAGTATTATCACGTCAAAATAAAGTGTTAATCGAGGAAAAAGTATTGATATATTTATTAAATGTGATGTAATAATATAAAATGCATGATTTCAAATGTAGGGTATATTTTTTAAATAAAATCAAAATATAGGGTATAAAAAGATAAATAAATCTAAATTGTAATTTTTCTTTTCAAGGATATTTTGGGAATTTTTATGTCAAAATTATGTATTGACTAAAAAAATATATAAATTTGTTTATCAAATATAACATGATGGTATAAAAATGTAAAATTTCAAAACACAGAGTATATTTTATGAAGAAAAACAAAATACATTATATTAAAATATAAATAACCCTAATTATAGTAATCATTCAATCTATTCATTCCTTTTTAGAAATTATTATTCCAATGTTCATATTCATATTCAATCTATTCATAATCTTATTCCACCGTATTCCTATTCCTATTCCTATACCTATCTTACTCTTGCATTTTATATATTACGAGATAGAGCAATAAGCTGAAAGCAAACACTAGAACTTCTAGGGTCAATATTACATTAAACTCATGGAGGAGATGCAAAAGAACGCAAAGGCGTACTACCGCGCTTCGCCTGAGAATGTCCAGCTATCGGCAAATCAGTTTTTCGACGAGATGGACAGCAACAAAAACAAACGAGTGAAACTCTTCGAGTACTTGGCGTTCATGAAGAGACGAGGCTACACACAAATGAACAATCCCAAATTCTTCAACTCCCTGGACGTGGGCCAAAAAGGTTGCCTTGAGTTTTGGGATGTGATGACCTTGTACTACATAGTCATAAGTGGAAGGCCTTTTTGTGATGGGTGTGGAATCTTCATAATGGGAACGTTTTTCACCTGCACGAAATGCTTCGAGTACAGCAAATCCCATGCAACGAGTTCTCCGTTTAATCTCTGTGGCCACTGCTTTCGGCATCAACGTTATTCTCATGACCACAACCAATTCGTGGACAACTTCTTGCTGCTCGAGTTCAGCCGAGTTGGTTCGAATTTCAACAAGGATAAAACGGGAGGATGCCATAAGGTACAAAACGGCTTTTTCTTTTCTTTTCTTTTCTTTTTTTCAAGTCAAAAGTAAATAAATTCCGATTGGGCTAGTTTAGTGGGGTAAGAGGGAAATAGATTTGAGAAGTAACTTTTAAATTCGAATTTTAAATAGAGTAATCACTGATAGCACGGAAATTTAGTACGTTTCAATCATATTAAAACCTATTAAGTAACTCTTCTTTTATCATACGCAACTCATTGAATTAAGAAATCAACCACAAATGTTAGCAAAATAAGAAAAGAGAGAGACAAATTACAAAGAAATCTCTTCACAAAAGCAAAGAACCAATAACCGGGAATAAAAAATCTACTGCGTTTATAAAAAAAAAAAAAAAAAATTAAGAGAATTATCCTTGAAACTTTAATATCACATAACAATTTAGTTAATAAGAATAACCAGCTTTCTGCCTAAGAAAACTCTTCCTTGGAACCTTCCCTAATAAAGACAAGTATTGATGTTTGCTTTGTCCCACAACCAAGTCAATTACCCTAGTAGTCATGGACCAGCTAGTTGGCTGAAAGACTTGCATGTGTGAGACTACTACTTTTCCTCAAATATAAATACACACACACACATTTATTTTATTTTATTTTATTAAGCTATGCTTGTAACTATAACGATCTAAATTTTTAGACTTGGATAAATATTGAAACTTGTTTTACAATTTTTGACACCGTTGGATAAATTGGTGCAGCCAAACGCTTCAGATACAAGAATTTATTCATCACGGAGAGCTGAAACCAAGCCAGGTAGTTCGATGGCAATCGTGGTTAGGCGTGAAACTGTAAGTTCCCATCTTCTTTTTTATTGGGATAAGTAGAAAATTAATTATCGGATATTTTTATTGAAATAATCCTATATTGTTGAAATATATCTTTCTAAATTAAGTAGCAATATAAAAATAAAAACATGAAATATACATTTTTTTATTTTTGAAAAGGATACTTGAGTAAATTGCCAATTTCGATGGTCATGCATGGTCGAATCATTGGTAGCTAGATAATAGAAACTCCTCAGATCTTGCCCGTCCAGGGTGAATCGCGTGATATACGAGGGGTTTGTTGTGGCAATCGTATGTTGTTTTCATGGTATTTAAAAAAAAAAAAATTTGAACAACTTTGTTAGGATCTTCTCGTGTTTTCATGAATGAAGAGTTTTTTTTTTTTTCCCTATTTCTTGATTTTTAGTTTCTTTGTTTGAGGAAATATCCTCATTTCAAGCAATAAATTTTTCGTAATAGTTCAAGGTGGTTTCATATGTATCATAAACGAAAAGAACCAAAAGAAAAAAGTTTCTTATATATTGTATAAATGTATCATATAAGATGAAAAAACATCAAAGAAATTTAAATACAGAAGAATAATTTTTAAAACAAGATGTGAATTCATTTGAAGTTAATTGATTATTATAAAGGACTTATTTGGGAAAGATTACTATAAAGGATTTAAATGAGATATTTACGATAATTTTAATATTATAATTAAGGTAATACTTATTAAGAAAGAGAAACATAAAATAAAAAGATGATATACATAAAGTACCTAAATGTCAAATTTTAATTTTATAGGTGCACCACATAAGTATAATGAGATGATACACCCGGTTCATTTAATAATTTTTCATGTATATATCTTATTTTAATGTCCGCAGCCCAGTACCTATGGTCTTTTTAATGTCACTGCCAAAAAGAATTTTCTTTGGTGTGTATTTTCACAAAAAAAATCATGGTCACAATGATTATTTCTTGTGTGCTCTTTCTCGCAGTCACTTCTTCTCCACTACCTTCTGCTTCAAAAACCAATAATCTAATTCTCATTGCAGGATCATCCCTCACTGCTATCGTTTAATACACTAACCACTACTACAAAATGTAGATTACACGACAGAGATTACACGACGGTTCCAAGAAACCGTCGTGTAAACTTGACTTTACACGACGGTTCCAAGAAACCGTCGTGTAAACTTGACTTTACACGACGGGTCCAATAAACCGTCGTGTAAAGTGTGTTTCGCACACACTTTACACGACGGTTCCAAGAACCCGTCGTGTAATGTGTGTGCGAAACACACATTACACGACGGTTTCTTTGAACCGTCGTGTAAAGTCAAGTTTACACGACGGTTTCTTGGAACCGTCGTGTAAAGTGTCGCGCTTTACACGACGGTTCTAAGAAACCGTCGTGTAAAGTGTGTTTCGCACGCACTTTACACGACGGTTTCTTTGAACCGTCGTGTAAAGTCAAGTTTACACGACGGTTTCTTGGAACCGTCGTGTAAAGTGTCGCGCTTTACACGACGGTTCTAAGAAACCGTCGTGTAAAGTGGGATTCGCACACACTTTACACGACGGTTCCAAGAAACCGTCGTTTAAAGTGATACTTTACACGACGGTTCCAAGAAACCGTCGTGTAAAGTTCCAATGTGTATTATTAATTCTGTTTTTCCAGCAGCCCTCATTTTATCTCACAGAACTATCGCGCAGCCGCGAAAAATATCACAGAAACCTGCGAATCCACGGCTCCTCTACTACGAACCAACATCTCCTCCTGTGAATCACACTTTGACGGTTTTTTGTAAGTATAGTGATTATTACTTACTCTTCTTTTTAGTTATTCGATTTTTATTGACTTTTAGTAAATGTCAAAAATGGTATATTTTTTCTTCTTCTTGAAAGAATGATTAATTATTTGTTGAATTTTTTCAATAGCTTCATATATATATATATATATATATATATATATATATATATATAATGTGGGTTTAAATGCAAAAACTTGATTATTGAATAAATTGTATGATATATTTATTATCGATTTAGGACGGGTTCTTGGAAATGGATCGAAAATGGATGTGGGCTAATAGATTGACAAGAAAATATCGAGATGGTGTTGAAGAATTTTTATCATTTGCCGAAATTCACATGAAGAATGAAAAGATTCGATGTCCTTGTGTGGATTGTGGAAATCATAGATCCCATTCAGTTGATGAAGTTAGAAGACACTTGCTTGCCCGTGGGATTATTTGTTCCTACCAAACATGGTATTTACACGGTGAAATGTGTTTTAATCCATCATCGAAGAATAAAGCGAAAGAACCTATTGTTGAGGAAGGGGTAGGAGATAATTTGTTTGATATGGTTAATGATTTGGAAGAACAGTTTGTGCATCGTCCGGAGTTATTTGAAGCAATGGTGAATGATGTCGAGATGCCCTTGTATGACGGGTGTAGTAAATATACGAAATTGTCCGCTTTGGTCAAATTATGGAACATGAAGGCATCGGGAGGTTGGACAAATTCTAGTTTCACGGCTCTTTTAGAATTTCTAAGAGAGGTTCTACCGGTTGATAATAAAATACCCTCTAGTATGTACGAAGCTAAGAAGACGTTGAGCACTTTGGGAATGGAATATGAAAAAATTCATGCATGTCCAAATGATTGCGCCCTTTACCGAGATGCGTACGCGGATTTGGATGAATGTCCGGTTTGTAAGGAGTCAAGGTGGAAGAAGGGCAAGAATCCAACGAATTGCAGTAAAGGTGTGCCGGCAAAGGTGTTATGGTACATTCCTCCGGCACCACGTCTGCGGCGTTTATTCCGTAATGCCGAGCATGCCAAGAATTTGACTTGGCATCATGATAAACGTGTTGAAGATGGCATGCTTAGACATCCAGCAGATGCACCACAATGGAAGACCTTTGATGCTGATCATCCTGAATTTAGTTCGGAACCACGGAATCTACATCTTGGTTTGTCGGCGGACGGAATGAACCCACATGGTAATATGAGTAGTAGACATAGTACTTGGCCCGTCATACTTGTCAACTACAATCTCCCCCGAAGTTGAGCATGAAGCGGAAGTTCTTGATGTTGACATTATTGATATCAGGTCCTCAACAACCAGGGAATGACATTGATGTGTACTTAGCACCACTAATCGATGATCTAAAGAGTTTATGGGAAAAGGGGATCGAGGTTAGAGATGCGTTCCGTCAAGAGACATTCACACTCCGTGCAATGTTGATGTGGACAATTAATGACTTTCCTGCTTATGGTAATCTATCTGGTTATTCAGTCAAGAGTTCTATCGGCTGTCCTGTTTGTATGAAAGAAACATCTTCCATCCGATTGAAGAATGGTAAGAAAACCGTTTACCTTGGTCATAGGAGATTCTTACCACAAAATCATCGATACTGCAAACAGAAAAAGGCTTTTGATGGTAATACAGAAGAAAGAGCCCCTCCGCGGGTTTTGATGGGTGAAGACGTTTATGAGATGGTTAAGGAATTGAAAGTGGTTCTCGGGAAAAGAAAGCGGCGTAACAACGATCCCGTGGTTGATGGACCTTGGAAAAAGCGGTCAATCTTCTACGAACTTCCATATTGGAGGACATTTTTTGTTCGTCATTGCTTGGATGTCATGCATATTGAGAAAAACGTTTGTGAATCAATTGTGGGCACGTTGCTAGACATTCCTAATAAGAGCAAAGACGGTGAAAAAGCACGGTTAGATCTTAAGGACTTGAAGATTAGACCTAACTTGATCCCTACGAAAAAAGGGAATGCAACTTACTTACCTCCGGCGAAGTACACGTTATCGAGACAGGAAAAAAGAAAGCTTTGTGAGTGGCTGTCTTCTGTTAAAGTGCCCAACGGGTATTCTTCCAACATCAAAAGGTTGGTGTCTATGAAGGATTTGAGGCTGATTGGAATGAAAACACATGATTGTCATATCTTGATGCAACAGTTATTACCGCTGGCATTACGAGGAGTTTTAACGAAGGATGTAAGATTCGCAATTACCAAATTATGCTCTTTTTTCAACTCGATTTGCTCTAAGGTAATTGATCCATTGACACTAGATTTGCTACAATCAGAGTTAGTTAAGACGTTGTGCTTGCTTGAGAAGTACTTTCCACCCTCATTTTTTGACATAATGATTCATCTAACGGTGCACTTAGTCCGGGAAGTGAAGCTATGTGGACCGGTTTACTTGAGATGGATGTATCCTTTTGAAAGGTACATGAAGGTTTTGAAGGGTTATGTCAAGAACCGAAATAGGCCAGAAGGATGTATAGTAGAAAGCTACATTGCAGAAGAATCCGTCGAATTTTGCTCCGAGTATTTGTCCACCGCGGAAGCGATTGGGTTGCCAAAGACTACAAACATTGACTGGAAAGGACTATCTGTCGGTATTCCATCTTCGGTTGATCGAGGTGAATGGGAAAAAGCTTGTCTCTATACCTTACAAAATAGGGTTGAAGTTGAGCCCTTTATTGAGGTTCACCTACAGGAATTAAGAGATAGCAATCCAAGAAGAGGAAGAAATGAAAAGTTGCTTATAGATGAACATAATCGGACGTTTCGTCAGTGGCTCCGAAGACATGTCTTACAGAATGACAGCTTTTCACAGGAGTTAATGAACCTCGCTAGAGGACCGTCGACCGTTGTTACACGTTATACATCATACTTCGTCAATGGTTATACATTCTACACTCGCGAAAGAGATGAGAAGCATCCTGTTCAAAATAGTGGTGTTAGTATCCGAGCCAAGTCAATGCATATTTCATCTGCAAAGGACAAGAATCCAGTTTATGGAACTATGAACTACTTCGGGTTTATTGAAGATATTTGGGAACTCGATTACTGTGGGTTACATATAGCACTATTTAAGTGCAAATGGGCCGACAATAATTATGTATGGACTGACAGTGATGGCATCACAGTAGTGGACTTTAGACGATTGAGATACAAAAATGATCCATTCATTATGGCATCACAGGCAATCCAAGTATTTTATACAACGGATCCCAGCAATTTAGAGTTGTTCCTAGTAGTACCGATGCAGCAAAAAATTCTCCATGGTCAAGAAGATGAGGAAGATTGCTCCGACATTCCTCCTTTCACACAGGGATTGCCACCGGTTGAGGAGATTGACGTGCTCGATGATGATGTTTCCCACTTGGTTCGACCGGATATTGAATGGACCCGTGTTGAGCAAGCAAAAAGAAAAAAGAAAAAAACTTGAACATTATGCCATTTATTTTGTACAAAACATTACTTTATTTATATTATATTCCTAATAGTATTATATGTTTATTTTGTTATGTCATTGCTTTATATATATATATACCGTGACTATTAATTTCGATCCAAGCCACAACAGTAGTACATATATATGTGAAAATTTGGTAAATAAAACAGGGTTATTAGATAAAGAAGTTTCAGATTTTGGGTAAATGGTATGGAGAATACACGACGGTCCCAGAAGGAACCGTCGTGTATTCTCACGCAGGCGCGCGCCCGCGCGGCGTGGGCGCCCGCATGAGACGCGCGGGCGCGCGCCTTTCTCGGCCTTTTCCCGGTGAATACACGACGGTCCCGGAAGGGACCGTCGTGAAATTGGCAGGCCTTGGTGGATTTCACGACGGTCCCGGAAGGGACCGTCGTGTATTCTTACGCAGCAGGCCGAGATAGGCGCCCGCCCGCGCGGCGTGGGCCCCCGCATGAGACGCGCGGCGCGCGCCTATCTCGGCCTGCTGCGTTAGAATACACGACGGTCCCGGAAGGGACCGTCGTGAAATCCACCGGGCTGGTCGATTTCACGACGGTCCCTTCCGGGACCATCGTGTATTCCCGTGATTTCACGACGGTCCCGGAAGGGACCGTCGTGTATTCCGAGATAGCCTATATTCCCTCCTGCGTGAGAATACACGACGGTCCCTTCCGGGACCGTCGTGAAAGCGCGCCTATCTTGGTGGATTTCACGACGGTCCCGGAAGGGACCGTCGTGTATTCTTACGCTGCAGGCCGAGATAGGCACGCGCCCGCGCGTCTCAGGCGCCCGCATGAGACGCGCGGGCGCGCGCCTATCTCGGCCTTTTCCCGGTGAATACACGACGGTCCCGGAAGGGACCGTCGTGAAATCTACAAAGACCGGTGGATTTCACAACGGTCCCGGAAGGGACCGTCGTGTATTCACCGGGAATACACGACGGTCTCGGAAGGGACCGTCGTGAAATCCACGATTGGTCCGATTTCACGACGGTCCCTCCCGGGACCGTCGTGTATTCCCGGTGAATACACGACGGTCCCGGAAGGGACCGTCGTGAAATCCACCGTCTTTGTGGATTTCACGACGGTCCCTTCCGGGACCGTCGTGTATTCACCGGGAAAAGGCCGAGATAGGCGCGCGCGCCGCGCGTCTCATGCGGGCGCCCACGCCGCGCGGGCGCGCGCCTGCTACTCGTCAGGCCGAACTAGGCGCGCCGCCGCGCGTCTCATGCGGTGCCCCGCGCCGCGCGGGCGCGCGCCTATGTAATGAACGGTTTTTAGTCGACGGTTTTTTCTTACCCGTCGTGTAATGCTCAAATTTTTAAAAAATTTTCACTTTTCATTTTCAAATTCCGCGCGAAAACCAAGTACTTAAATACAACTTTCCTCTTCATTTCTGTTCAAAATTTCTCTCGCATCTCCATTTTTCTCTTAACACTCTCTAATTTTTCCAAGTACCACACATACTTCACCAACCCGCCGATACTTCTCGTTTAAAATCCGGTCAATCCGCCATTGCCGTCATTGCCGCCGCCGCCTCCTTCTTGCATTGTACGTGCGTGACTAGTCTTTTCAGAGAAAAGTAAGTTGACTTCGTATATAAACTAAACCACATTTGGTTCTTTCAGGAGTTAAAGAATTCTTGTGCAAATCAGTGTGTTTGTTTTTAATATTTCTCTTGTAGCAGAGAAAAATGATTGTGGATCGTTACTTTTTAGCTGGCGAAGGTACAACAGGTGTGCAACAAGGTGTGCAACAACAACAACAACAACTTTTGTTCCACTTTAACAACATGAACATGGCGATGAGGCCTTTGGCTTTTTATGCACATAGTATCATGCGTGACGGTAATCAGATTGAGATCCCAATACCATCCACCATCATGACTACAGTGATGCCTGTCTTTCTGAGTTTTGAAGATATTTATGAGTTCATAAATTTACAAGAAATCAGTGCAAATTGTATATTAGTCTACATGAGGTACGACATTCTATCTCTAAAATTTCTAATAATCTGGAAATCCTTCTATATCTCAGGTATAGTAACAATTCTGATATGCTTATATGCAGATATTTGGAGGAGCTATGTAGGAGTAACGGCCTCGCTGACAAGTTTGCGTTTGTGTCTCCAACCTTAATCTCACCGGTGAGAACAGATACTGAAGATGCTGGCATGAGAGACCGAGCAGACAATCTTATCAGCTTTTTGCGTGATGGACCAAAAGGCCGGATTTATCTTATGCCACATAACAGACGGAGACATTGGGTGTTGGGAGTCATTGACCCATGGGAGGACTTCGTCCTTTATTTTGATCCTCTTCGAGAGAAGAAACGAGACGATTTTACGGAGCTAATCAGCGTGTAAGTCAATTTTAATCCGAAAAATTTTTTTAATCTTCTTATTTATTATATATATGTATCTTAATTACTTAATTTCAATTCTACCAATTTGCTAGGGCCCTATCGGATTGGAAGATTATAGCCGGTCAAGGGATTAGAAGGAGACAAGATTATAAAACTATAATCTCGGACCGTCCTTGTCCTCTCCAAGAGGGAAGTAGTGAATGTGGTTATTTTATATTAGGTTTTATGAGGGATATAGTGTTGAATGGAATTGAAGTACTAGAAAGTAAAGAATTTTATACTTACTGAGGATTTGAATTTGATTAGGGGAGAATGGGCTAGCCATGTAATGCAATTCATTAAATATGATATGTGAACTTGTAATGTGGAAATTTGTATGTATTTTATTTTGATAGTTGAAGTTACTCTCTTGGATCGTGTATTGGATAACATGCAGGTTAGGCTAGCACGGAAAATCACCAAAAAACCAAAATAATTTTTTAACTAAGAATATTACACGACGTTTCCGGCGGAAACATTACACGACGGTTCGACAAAAACCGTCGTGTAATCTGTAGATTACACGACGGTTCGATAAAGAACCGTCGTGTACTGTATACATTAAACGACAGTTATATATCGAACTGTCGTGTAATATACTTAAGTACGCATACATTACACGACGGTTCTTGGCCGAACCGTCGTTTAATATGTTACATGCGACAACTTTACACGACGGTTCGGCCAAGAACCGTCGTGTAAACTCTATATTACACGACGGTTCTTGGCCGAACCGTCGTGTAATATCCAGATTACACGACGGTTCGCCAAGAACCGTCGTGTAATCTCCAAATTACACGACGGTTCGGCCAAGAACCGTCGTGTAAACTCTATGTTACACGACGGTTCTTGCCGAACCGTCGTGTAATCTGGATATTACACGACGGTTTGGCCAAGAACCGTCGTGTAATATAGAGTTTACACGACGGTTCTTGGCCGAACCGTCGTGTAAAGTTGTCGCATGTAACATATTAAACGACGGTTCGGCCAAGAACCGTCGTGTAATATCTATTACACGACGGTTTGACCAAGAACCGTCGTGTAATGTCCTTATTACACGACGGTTTGGTCAAGAACCGTCGTGTAATGTGGTTTTTGATGACGCCAAGCATGGTGTAACATTGAGATACGACGACGTAACTGGACCGTCGTCTTATCTTACACGACACTAGATTACACGACGGTTCGTGAACCGTCGTGTAATCTTTACACGACGGTAAAAAACCGTCGTGTAATCCACAATTTTACTAGTGAACCTTTCTTTTCTAATTTATAGGTTTTTTAAATAGAGTAAATCACTAATAGTACAGAAATTTAAACATTTCAATTATATTAAAACCTATTAAATAACTATTCTTTTATCAAGCACAACTCACTGAATTAAGAAATCAACCACAAATGTTAGCAAAATAACAAAAGAGAGAGACAAATTACAAAGAAATCTCTTCACAAAAGCAAAGAACCATAACCGGGAAAAAAATTCTACTGTGTTTATTAAAAAAAAAAATTTAAGGGAATTATCCTTGAAACTTTAATATCACATTACAAATAAGTTAATAAGAATAACGAGCTTCTGCCAAAGAAAACTCTTCCTTGGATCCTTCCCTAATAAAGACAGATATTGACGTTTGCTTTGTCCCACAACCAAGTCAATTACCCTAGTCGTCCTCACCGTAAGTCACGGACCAGCTAGTTGGCTGAAAGACATGCATATATTAGACTACTTCTTTCCCTCATATATATTTTTATACACACACACACGCATTTGAATCAAAAACCAGCTGTGACTATGGGTTGGGCTAAAGCTACTTTTTTTTTTTTTTTCCTGAGGGGAGGGCTAGAGCTACTTAATCAACGAATTGGACCCATGAGTAAATTGTCCTGGAATTATTTTTAGAGCATTACTTCAATCCTTACTTTTTTCAGTTCATAATGAAGTCCCAAGATTCTTTTTGCTTTCGTTTTCTTTTTTTCCCCCTTGTTGTACTATTGGTCAGATTGGTGCCTAGCTTTAAATTCTTAAACGAATTCACCACGTGAGTTATACATCACCTAAACTTGAATGGGACTTCTTAATAAACTATCATATAATTTAAAGAATTTAAAAAATGAAAAAACAATTGAATAAAAAGAAAACTCAAATTAAAAAAAAAATCAAAAATCGTAGTATTTGTTTAAAAAAAAAAAAACACTTTGAACTTCTTGTTGAAATTATGAAATTTAAATCTTAAATTTGATAGCTTAAAAAAAACTTGATTATGAACTTTTTAATTAGTTTTGAAAATTCAAACTCTAAAATAAAAATTTTAAGTGTATCCATATGTAAAGGAATATGATTTTTGCCCATCTTTTCTTTTTAACAAAATGTTACAAACTCGAATGATAAATGTATAGAAAATTATATCCCTAGCTAAAAAATTGCCTATTACATTTTACCAAAATTTTGGTCACCTGAAAAAAAAGGGTATTTTATCGTTTTTTGAAAATGCAAAAAGAGTGGTTAGTATGGAAATGAAGGGGGGAAAAGAAACTTTTTAAAATAGGATAATGGAAGACTCTGGGTGCCAACAATAAAGTGGGATTAATTTCATTCTTCTCTTTTGACTTCTCTTACTACATAATTATTCAATTAAAAAAATAAAAAATCTTTACTGAGTTTCTTTCATGGTTTATAGTCTAATATATAAATGTTGTTCTTATGGCTACGTTCTTGGAAACTGCTTGCTTTCAATAAGTTTGTTACTTTTCATACGCGTACTGTGGAATAGAATCAATCTTGTCTTAATCTCTAATATTTATAATAACAATTAGAACTAGTTCATCCTCTTCAGAACAGATCCCAAACAATAGATTTAATAGTTTAATTTGGCTATATATATGCGTTAGACCATTTCTTGTGAGTATTAATGATATTTTTGCACAGAATATCATTTTTCTGATATTTGATTGTCAACAAGACAACATTGTCAACGAGACAAAGTTCAACCTTTAATTACTAGCAATTCTTATCTCTATATTAACATGGTTTGGACACAGATATACGTATTATATGTGTGTGTGTATATATATGACGTAGGCATCTCTTTCGTTACGTCTACAAAATTTTAAACTACCAATTGAGTCAGTGACAGGTAGTTCTTGTGCCAATCCGATTTTTTTTTATGGGGGTTTGGGGATCAAAAATATTATGTTTTTATTTTAGAATTGAATGAAAAACTTTAATTAGGCTTTGCCTACAATTACAACAATCTAAATTTTTGGTCTCAAATAAATATTGAAACTTGTTTTACTATTTTTGACACTATTGGATA